>SNQJ01S0037113.1:57993-69773 GCA_010110895.2 Picea sitchensis | reverse complement strand
ATGACAACCTGAGCTATCAGTGTCTCCCACTGCTCTTTCATTTATTTTCCCTTTGCTTCCTCTAACAATTTTATCTCCTCTTTCTCTATTTCATTTCTTATTCTTAGTAAAACCTCTTCAAAGTACATTGCTCCCCTAAAAAGTTCTTCTTCAGGATCTTCTTGATGCTAGTTTGGGTTCACTAACCCTACCGATTTGAGGTGACTCTACAATATTCCCTTAGGATCATGTTGTATGGATTTCCCCATGCAAAAAATCAAATCTTTTAAATCTTTTGCCTCTTTATTGACATGAGGAACATTCAATAGTGTTTGTGTTCCTACTGTTATTGGAAATTTTGGCCAATATCCTTTTGAATTAGAGCCTAGTAATGTGATTCCTACATCCACCATTTGGTATCCAATTTCCCTGATCATCAATTTATCAGGTATATGTTTAGAGAGAAAGTGAGGTGGAATTGCACAACCATAAACTCTAATATATGTGTAATACCTCCCTATGTACTAGTCACCAATGTATTTGATGGATTTTATATCCTCTGTAGATATCCTTAGAGGGTTTTTTTTTATATCATAACATATAGGGGTACTAAAAAATGCTCACAAATATAATAAAAATGTCTTATGTAGTTATCTTCCCATAATTGAAAAAAATAAACATGAATTGGAAATAGAGTAGGATTCCAATCCCAACCTATTCCAAGAAAACAATTTGTAGCACATATAACATCTAACAAATATGAAAACATAAATAAACCTGGTTGTTTTAGCCCTGGTGATCTTCTTACTGGATCAAAGATGTTCATGGACAATAATTGAGCCCAATTGAAGATGTTCCCTTTCTCTTCCATGTAATGCACCATCGAGGTCCATTCTAACTTGAAGTGGGTGCACTTCTCCTCTCTGCATAGTCTGCAAATCATGGTTTCAAGTAGCTTCTAGGGTTATTTCAACTGATGAATAGGAAACAATTTTCTACCTTTCAGAGGGAACGACACACCCTCCTCCCACTAGTCTCAAATTGCCTCAGACATGTCTTCATGTTCTTCTTTGAATTTATCAAACAATTTTTCATTCAAGGGTGAATATGGTTTAGGAAACTTGTACCAAACATGGATTTCCTCTGGTCTCAATGAATCTATTGGTTTCTTGAGCTCATTCAATATGGTACTTGTCCCTTTATCCATATCTGAGAATACCCATTTCTTTGCATCATTGTTCTGCATAAGGGCAGTTCTAGCTGCTATGGCATATAACCCACTCTTCCTGATATTCTGATATACATTTAGGTCATCGTCTTCCAATGAAAAATCCTCTTTCATGACTTTTCATACATTTGGTTCCAAGTGATGCAACCCACTAAACCATCATGATGATTGGTATCTATTAGCAGTAGGGCCTCTAGAGACTTTCCTTGCGTTGGTGGATTTTATGTGGTTCATGTTCCCCTTCACCCTCAAACCTTCGTTATGTTAATTTTGGACATCCTTCACAATTTAGGGACAGGAAAATACAAATTTATAGATAGGAAACAATCGTAAGTATCTACCTAGTTGAAGCATTACCTGTGTGTCGACCGATTCAACTGTAAAAACTAAAATTAGCATCTCAAATTCTCTTCATAGTATTCTAAGGCAATGAAAAAAAACCATTTACTTCATCGAAATTAGGTCTTACTTTCTTATTTACCCTACATTGTTGCATTCAATGTGACACATGGTCAACAATACAACACTATTAATGTTATTTGGATAATTTTGCTTGAAAGAAAGCATTTGGGAATCAGAGCTTTCAAAAAAACCTTGTTGTTGGGAAGCACTTTTTCAAAAAGTAACTTTCCCAAAAATATTTTCAGAAGATAAGAGTCCAGGATATGGATTCCTCGGGAAAATGATATATGCGAGATACTCCATTCGAAAAGGAGAAAGGTTCGAGAAGAAATGTGTTCAAAAGAACACCTTTTCGGAAAGGAAAGGCGTGAATGACCACCGGTTGTTTCGATGGATATTCCTTGAAGGAATATTTGGGATCTCGAGAACAACGCTCTAAAATGTTGATGCTAAGTTTTCAAGAGGGTTAAGTGTTATTTAATTAAAATGACCAATGGAGGGGAGGTGCAATAGATTATGGCGTTGATTGAAATTAATATCGTGGATAAACTTGTTAAATGTTAATACATTCCTTAAACTCTACCTTTTAACCAATCATCCTTTGACAAGGGACCCAACAGGAAATTAGACATTTCATATGTTAAAAGAAGGGCCGATTGGTTTATAAGAAATAAAATTTGAGGAAAAATGTGATACATGGCACTCTCTAATTCCCGATGGGGTTGAACGCTGAAAGGAGAGAATTCCGAAATATTATCGGTCTTTGGGCTTCAAAAAGATCTCGTACCTTGAATAATTAATACCACGATGACAAACATCCGAAGGGGACTATTTGATATATCATTCAACGTTTGGACTTTTGGAATTTGAGTTTACACCTACGCATGTCTCTCCGATTGGGGAAAATATGACTAATGTGTCACAATTTAGGATTTATATGTCTACACAGGAAATTATGCCACCATTCGAGAATCACTCTCCATGAGAAACTTAGGACTTTTACAACTATGTAATAAAGAAAAATGAAGGTGATTTAGAGGAGTGGACCATTGAGCCATGAAAAACTTAGGACTTTTACAACTATGTAATAAAGAAAAATGAAGGTGATTTAGAGGAGTGGAACATTGAGAAGTTAAGAGAAGTTAAGATTGTATAAGGATAATTATATTTCCCTGGTAAATGTTGGAGGTATCACACACTCACCTTGGTAATTCTTTTCCTAAGGTTGATAGTCCAATGTTGATGGCGCTTTCATAGATGAGAATATTCTCTCTTGAGAATATTCCCCTACAAATTAGCCTTCCCTCTTTAGTTCAAAGTCAATTACACCTCAATTAGACTAGTGGAAGTCACTCATGCATGGAAACCTCGGTTTTATCGCCAGCATGGGCATGTGTTTATCTCACTTCCACACGTGTGACTTAGTTAATTGATGATTGCATGGACCTGTTAATTAGGACTAGGTGGTAGATTACTTCGATTTCTTCCAGAGTGACTAGATCTCTATAGATCACTACTATGGTGCATTAGTTACTCATGTAGCCTATATCTATTGTAAATTATTCACTCTTTGAGTGTGGAATACAGTGAATACAATTCTTGATTATTTTCTCTCATCTCTTCTCTTCTTCTCTCAATTTGAAAGCTTTGTACAAATTGTTGTTAGCTAGATTCTCTATGTAGGTTTCACCACAATTCTACATGATATCAGATCCCATAGGTTGCTAGGAGAAAGACGCATAAGTATCTTATTTGCAAGTCCATAAGGGAGACACAGTAAGAAAAGATAGATTATTTGTTGGCAATACTTCTCACACCTCATAATTGTTTGGAGTGGAATCCAAAAATTCTACTTCAGCTCAGATGTAGAGGCTTATACCAAATAATCATGGCAATTGAAGTAGAGTCTGATTCTTCTGATGAGAGAAATTATTTACTCAACAGAAAATACATGGGTCTCAGATTTATCTATATATTTATTTCTCATGAACTACAATATCATGTAGAGGAGGAATCACTCTCAACTCCAAACGAACTATGGAACATATTGGAGGTTCTATTCAAGAATAAAGTATATTATGAAGATTTCATGTAAGAAATTGAAAAGATAGAGTCAAAAAGCCATCAAAAGATCAAGACTCTCATTCTGAAGAGCCTTCTACACAAGTATCTACACAAATTTTTGTTTCATTCATTGGAGATGATGTCTACTCCATTTTAGATTTGTTTTTTGAATCACACGTGGAAGATATCATGCATGCATATCAGGAGTCGCATGCACACACTTCTTCATGTGTCATGCATGCATCTTAGGAGCCAAAAAGGGGGCCACACACTTCATATTCACTTATGACACTTTCTTAGAATAATTTGCATAAACAAATTGGACATTTGACATTCTCTCGGGAAAATACTCATAAAAAAAAATCATCTGAAATGGATTTCGGGAAGTAAAGCTATGAGAATTTTAAAATAACCAAAATTTCAGTGCTTTTTCGAAAACAACCGCATGATTTACAAAGTTTCATAAAAACTTCATTTCGATCTTCCTCTTTACAATAAGAGAAAGTGGATATGTGTGGACATCTCATGGGTGCATCTACTTCATCATATCCATACAAACATCTACATCTTCAATGACATATTCACCATGTTGAATATATTACACACTCACCTAGGTAATTATTTTCCTAAGATTGATAGTCCAATGTTGAGGGTGCTTCCATAGATGATAATATTCTCTCTTGATAATATCCCCCTACAAATTGGTCTTCCCTATTCAATTTAGAGTCAATTACACCTCAATTAGACTAGTGGAAGTCACTCAAGCATGGAAACCTCGGTTTTATCACCAACAATTGCATCTGTTTCTTTCACTTCCACACATGTGACTTAGTTAATTGATGATTGCATGGACTTGTTAACTAGGACTAGGAGGTAGATTACTTCGGTTTCTCTAGATCACTACTATGGCGCATTAGTTACTCATGTAGCCTATATCTATTGTAAATTATCCACTCTTTGAATGCGGAATATAGTGAATACAATTCTTAATTCTTTTCTCTCATCTCTTCTCTCTTTCTCTCAATTTGCAAGCTTTGTATGAATTGTTGTTAGTTAGTTTCTTTGTGCATGTTTTACCACAATTCTACAGTCAATACCTAGATTATTTAGTAGTGAGAGGTTACCCATGCTCTTCTTATGTCAAAATTTAGTGGGGGGTGGGGTGGGGGGAGGTGTGGGAGGGGAGGGGGGCATTGAATTTCTGTGGGACAAAGAAATTGAATGGGGGATTGTTGTAGGCACAACAAGACCCTAACATCTTCATCATTTATATGTTTATTCAATAGGAGATGCAGTTAACGTATAAAACATTTTTAACACTATTGTACCTAGTGACCACATCTCATGTCTATGTAAGATAGAAAATAATTGTTGAACATCCTTTACTTTTTACTTCCCCGTGATTATACATACATTAGTTTTATTAAATGAAATGTCATTATCAATGTCCAAAGAACAATGACATATTTATATAATAAGTTTTGGTGGCTAGTTTTATATAGTTATACACAATATCATTAGATTTAATTTAAAGATCCACCAAAAAGGATATTTTAAATTACATGGAATTTATCGAAATATGTCTAAAACAGTAGGTAGATCTACACACATTAAAATTGTTTTGATTCAATGACATATTACATAAGAAAATTCGATTCCATCATCAAAATAATAGAGAAATATACTCCTTTAAAACAGTAGGTAGATCTACAAACATTAAAAATATTTTGATTCAATGACATATTGCATAATAAAATTCGATTCCATCATCAAAATAATAAAGAAATATACTCCTTTTCCCAGTATATCTTGATTATTACTAATACCTAGATATTACTATTATTTTAGTCCTTACATTTCGATTTTTTTTCTTATATCTTGATTATTACTAATACCTAAGTATTACTATTATTTTAGTCCTTACATTTTGATTCAACTTTGAAAGTAAAATGAGAGAAACCAAAATACTTTCATTTCTTCCACTTGGTCTTCTCTAATATTGCCTCCACTTTTGAACTTCTTTGACCAAAGGTGGAACTCTTGAGATTCTTTAATTTCTTACATTCACCTCGGGCATCTTAATTTCGAAAATTGATCAAATTGAAATGGGCACTAATATAGTTCTCGATATAGTCAACTTTTCTCTCAATCCTATCCAACTATGATTAAATTGATTATAGGTAGAGTTGATTTCTATATATGGGACAGTTTTGCTAGAAGACTAAATTAACTTGCATGAATATAGGTTATAGGAAAGATGCTTGGATGATAGTAAGAAATAGAAGGCGATTAAGACAATTTCACTTAAATAAAAACTTTCTAGCTATTCAAAATATGAAAACTTGTTTTTCTCGTTTCTATTGTCATGTTGCTTAATTCAAAATGTTGTTTTCATCTTGGCATCTACTTAATTATAGTTATTGTATATCATTTCATCCGTCCTAATTCAATCATATCATATATCTCTATGATCCAAATTACTTAATGTTATCATGATGACAAGTAATTTAATTTTGACTCCCTTCTCCTTGGCCATTCAATATGTTCCTAGCCATTCAATATGTAGAAATTGTAATTTTCCATGGTTTTTGGTGAGGATGACTTGGAATTAATGAAAATAATGATGATTGTGTTTATGGGGTCTTTTCAAGGGAGATGTTTCCATGTTTATTGATGGTTTTCAATGACTAAACTGACGATTATTTTCAAATATTTGGATATAAATATTATTTCAATTTTAATGGATTCTAGTTATTATTAATATTTATAATTTGATGATTACAATTTTTATTAAAGCGGATATATTTTCTTAATTTTTAACAAATGGTTATAATATTAATGAAAAGAATGAAATTACTTGAGATATTAAAATAAAAATAAAACAATAATTACTAAGAAAAAATTTAAAACTTAAATAGTACTACATTATAATGTAAGTTATGTAATCCCTGGTGTAGAGTAGTCAATGATGGAGTGTATTGTTAAGGCACTCCATTATGTAAATTCATTGGTTCCAAACCCTCGACTAACCTCTTATGTGTCATGTGAGGGGTTGTGGTATCAATAATTTGAAGAAGAATTTAAAGCAATTATATTTTGCACTATTTTTAGTAAAATTTTTTTATCAAGCCATAATATTACTATTTTTTAGTAAAATTTTTATCAAGCCATAATATTAATGACAATTATATATATATATATATATATATATATATATATATATATATATATATATATATATATATATATATATATATATATATATATATATCTAATTCATTTTTTGCTAATCTCTTTTAATTACTTATTTTAATTGTTTTTTTATCTAAGCTCTATAATTAGAAAGTAAAATAAATATAAATTAATTTTCCAAAATAAAATAAATCTAAACCAATATTTAATACATTATAATGCAAATTAAAATTTAAAAGTATTTAATAAGTAAAAACAAGTATCTTTATTACACTATGGTTATCTTTATTACACTATGGTGCAAGGGATAGTACATGTCATCTATAGGTCCATAATTAAATATGGAGAATAAATTTGTTCATTTTAAATATTGTTTTAGAATGAAATTTAGTTATTTGACCATATATATATATATATATATATATATATATATATATATATATATATATATATATATATATATAAAATGTAATATATTTTAAATATTTATTTGTATAAAATTAATTATTTGACCATTTGAATATAACATCACATCCAATGAAATTTCATATATTTATATTAAAATGTAATACAATTTAATATATTTATTTTAAAATTTAATTATTTGGATCACTTTAAATACACCATTAATGTCACAATGTTGCCTTAGATGAAATTTAATTATTTGGACCATATATGTATTAAACTCATATTTTTAAATATTTATTTGTATACAGTTTAATTATCTAACCATTTAAATATATCATCACAATAAAATTTCATATATATTTATATAAATGTAATACAATTTTAGATATTTATTTGTATAGAGTTTAATTATTTGACCATTTAAATACACCACCATTGGCATTCCCAGTGAAAATTTCATTAGTATTTACATCATATGTTAATGCAACAATTTTTTTTTAAGGATTCTCTTCTTACTTTTTGTTTTATTGCTGAATCAAATAAACCATTAGTGCAAGCTATCTTCCCTAAGCATTGCCCATTGTTTAGATTGCTTATATTGATTATCATTTCTCCTACACATTAAAGAAAAGAAAAATTATTAGTAAAACATATTCATAAGTAACATTATTAATAAAACATATCCATAATACTATTGATTTTACTAGACAAATACAACTTATTTAAAAATAAGCTATTCACCTTGATTTTGATGAATCAGATCCGTTGTAATGATAACATCTTCATCATCTGTAATATAAGTTGCCCATTTTCTAATTTGTTTTGGAGGTGGGTGCCTTGAAGGGTCATGAAGCTCTACCATAAGGATTCCATCGGGAAGATCACAAACGCCCATACCACCTCTCTCTAAGTAGATTAACAATCGTTGTGATCTACATAGACCTACAAGATCTTGTGATTTTTCTACATTATATATATTAGTTTCAATTTTAAAATTAAACCATAAGTTAAAAATGATTAATGGACCTCCCTTCCGCTTAATAATAAGGTACATCTCACAAAGTTGAATTTTTTCAAGATTTTCCCCCTTTGTGGGACCTAGTAGGGAAAAGCTAGCAACATATTCAAATGGCCTTTTCTTAAAAACTCTTAATTTATTATTGTTATTTGTATCAATAAAAATATTTGAGTTGTATTGCACAATGGTGGAGTTCCCTGGCCTGCACATTGTAAAAGGTGGTGTGAAAATGTTATCTATTTTCCTAAATGTTATTTATCGAATACAAATAATCAATTTCGAGATAGAATAAATACCTCCCCAATATGAAATCTGAACTATCGTTCGTATCTATTTTAGTAATTTCAAATATAACAAAAGTACCATCCAACTCCATCACATCGAACCTGAAATAAAACATGGAGAAAATTGAATTTTGATAATTATATACAAAACATAATTAAGTAAAGTATTCAT
The DNA here is from genome assembly GCA_010110895.2 of Picea sitchensis. NCBI lineage: Eukaryota > Viridiplantae > Streptophyta > Pinopsida > Pinales > Pinaceae > Picea > Picea sitchensis. The sequence continues at coordinate 61,026 of SNQJ01S0037113.1, read as the reverse complement.
AATATTATAATAAATAGTCGTGTACGTTATTAAATTAAATTTATATGATGTTCATATTAAATATATAAATGTTGTATTTTATATAACATTAAAATAAATTTAAAATTTTTATTAATATTAAATAATGAAACAAAATATTTATGCCATATTGAAATATTGTAAATAATTAATTATTTTAAAGGTAGGTTATGGCTTAAAATTTGTGATATTTAACTCTATATAAATATGTTCTATTTTATATAACATTAAAATAAATTTAATATTTCAATTAACATTAAATAATATAATGAAAAAAAATGTTTCAGTGATTAAATCGTTCAAATATTATAAATAATTAATTATTTTAAAGGTAGGTTATGGCTTGAAAATTGTGATATTTCACTATGTGTGGTATGATCATATTGTGCTTTCAACATTGAGTATGGCTTTATTGGTTTGTTAAGTTAACAATTTTATTTTTTTCATAAGATGAGACATATTGTCTTCTAGTGAAATTTATTTGTGAGGAGTTTGATATATAGATTTTTCGTCCCTCATTTCTAACATCACATGTGTGTGGATTAACTTCTTCTTGAAGGAATTTATGTTCAACCTAAACTTGTCTAATACCTGCTTCTATTTTCAAAACCTAGACCATTATATTTGATATTATTTTCCTTCACAACATCCCCCCTCCCTCCACAACACTCTATATGAAAAAGAAAAATTGGCATGCTATTAATAGTTGTATAGTTGATTTTAAATATAAGTGTGATCCGGATTTTATGAGTAGGACGAAATGAATACAGATTATTAAAATATGCTTAACACAAAATAACAGAGATACAATAAAATTGCTTTTCTATTCAATAAGGAAATAAGCGAAAACTGTAAAATGCAGCGGAAAACAAGCTTGCTGGAATGGTGGCAGCTCATCTTTAAGAAGAGATGTGACAGCTGCGCTCATTCGCAAGAAGATGGTTACAATGAGGCTCTGAAGGCCTTTTACAATAAACAGGAATGTCAAAAACCCTAGACATCCAAAAACCTAACCCTAGGAGATGAAGTGCCCAAAAGTCATGTGGGCCCCGTTTGGGTAAGTTAGTACATCAACTTCTCGGGGTCGTAACTTTTGCATACGATCTTTGTTTTAGGTGCACGATAGCCCGTTGGAAAGATCTATCCAAGGACTACAACATTGAAGGTACATGTTACTCCACCATTTTCCCGAAAAACGTCGTTTAGGGCCTCAAAACGACTATGGAAGTTTAGGACCCAAAAAACTGCTAAAAATAGTAAATTACCAAAATTACCAGAAAATTGTTTTGATCCAATTGGAAAAGGTGGGTGGCCACCGATATCCACCTAGATCAATCCTCCCTCCTTAGGAAGCAATGGTCTCCATGCATTGAGTTCCCCCATCAAATGAGGAAATTTCTATTGAATTTGGCCCCGGGTGAGCCACTTGCCTTGGTGCAGGAGTTGCCTTGCTTTGACGACTCGATAAAGCTGGATCCTTTGTTGTCGAGTGCCCTTGATATGGGTGTCCACAATATGATCATTGGACGCCTGTTGTATGCAATTGGGGTTGAGCTCTGTCGGTGTCAATTGTTCTGTTACTTATGAGGTGTCCAATAATGGTGGGAAATGAGGCCGAAGGAGATCCACATTGAACACTGGGTGCAGGCCAAGGAAAGGAGGAATGTTGAGCTCAAAAGAATTATCCCCCACAACCTTGGTGATGGTGTACAGCCCATAACGAAGTGGGAAAAGCTTACGATGGGGTCCTGTAAGGCGTTCTTTCTGCAAGTGTAACCAAACTTTGTTGCCCACCTAAAACTTATGTGGCACCCGATGTTGATCATGGTGTTGCTTGTACTTGTCATTGGACTTCTATAGGATATCCTCAACCTGTTGGCGGATGTGTTGGATCGTCTCAATGAACTGGGTAGCTTTGTCAGCTTCAGTTGGAGCAGTAGATGAGTCGGTCGAGGTGACTGCAAGGGGAGGTGCAACATCTATGGGACCCAATTGATGGAATCCCAACCCCACCTAAAAGGGGTTGTGGCCGGTTGAGTTATGTAGGGCTCAGTTGTAGCTATGTTGGACATAGGGAAGGCTCTCATCCCATGTGCAAGGGTGCTTGGAATTATACATGCGCAAGATATGAAAAATCATTCGATTTACGACCTCGGTTTGGCCATCTATCTAGGGGTGGAAGGCCATGGATTTGGTGATATTGGTGTCCAGCAGTGACCAGAGACTTGACCAGAATGTGCTGAGAAATCGACTGTCCTAATCTGAGACAATGGTTTGTGGGATTCCAAAATGTACCCAGACTCGTTCAAAGAAGAGTTTGGCAGCGACCTCTGTTGTGATGCTCTTCTTGTGGGCAACTAGAATCACCATCTTAGAAAAGCGATCAACAACCACAAAAACAGAGTAATTTCCCCACTTGGTGGACAGGAGGCCCGACATGTAATCCATTGAGATGGATTCCCGTGGTCTGTCAGGAGTAGGAAGAGGGTTGTACATGCCCTGTTTCTTAGTGGTCGGTTTGGAAATAATGCAAGCAACGCAGGACCTAATATACTTGCTGACCTCCTATCGAAGTTTCGACCAGTAGAAATGTTTTTGTAGCATCGCCACTATCTTTTTGATGCTGAAGTGTCCTGCCACCCGACTATAGTGGGATTCCCATATCAACTTCACTCGCTCGCTTGATGGAATGCAGATATGGCCCAGACAACACAACAACCAATCCTGAATATGGAAATTATCGACAACTGCGTTTGCACCCAACATTTGGTAGGTGGTGGCGAAGTCCAGGTCTGTCTCATAGAGTTGAGGCTATCCAGAGGTCTCATGGCCAGAAGAGTCTAGCATCGTGGTGAGTGTTGTCACTGGTGATTTGCTGAGGCAATCAATGACGTGACTGGTGCTTCATGTTTTATACTTGATGTTGAGGTGGAATTGCTGCAAGTATGTGGACCACTTTTGATGGCGGTCATTCTGCAATTTTCCTTGTGTCTGCATGAACTGCAGTGGCTTATG
>SNQJ01S0037113.1:43678-57943 GCA_010110895.2 Picea sitchensis | reverse complement strand
GGATGATTGTCTCCTTCCCAAGAATGTAATGTCTCCACTGGTGGTAGTCTTGCACAATGGAGTACATTTCTTTATCGTAAGTAGGATACTTACGAACAACATCTGATAGTGTCTCACTATGATAGGCCATGGGGTGGTCGTGTTGAGTGAGAACAACGCCCACATCATAGTCTAAAGCATATGTCTCGATCTCAAAGGGTTGTTGCAGGTATGGTAGTGAAAGTAATGGGGTTGAGCACAAGCGCTGCTTCAAGTCATCAAACGCTTGTTGTTGGGACTAGCCCCACACAAATTTCTCCTTACCACCACCCCTGGTTATTTGGCTGAGGGCCCATGCAATATGGGAGAATCCCACCACGAACCTGTGGTAGAAATTGGCAAGGCCCAAAAAGATTCGAAGCTCGGTGAGTGTGGTTGGGGTTGGTTAGTCACAGATGACTTGGATCTTGGATGGATCCACATGTATGCCATGTTGATCAACGATGTAGCCTAGGTAATGGACCTTGTCGATGCCGAAGGAGAATTTTTCCAAGTTGGTGTATAGCTTGTGTTATTGTAGGGTGTGCAAAACCTACTGAATATGTTGCAAGTGTTCTACCCAAGTCTTGTTGTAAATGAGAATGTCATCCAGATACACCACTACAAAATTATTGGTGAATGGTCACAGGATATCGTCCATCATCCTCATGAAAGTGGTTGGAGCATTTGTCAAACCAAAGGGCATGACCAACCATTCAAAAAGGCCTTCCTTTGACTTGAAGGTGGTATTCCATACATCTGTCTATTCTATCGGGACCTGGTGGTAGACATACTTCAGATTAATCTTACTGAAATATTTGGCCCTCATGAGTTGATCAAGGAGGTCATCGATTCAGGGAATCGGGTACCAATTTCTGACTGTGATTTTATTCAGAGCGCGGTAATCAATGCAGAGTCACCAGGTTCCATATTTCTTCTGTACCAACACGATTGGGCTCTCGCAAGGTGATGAGCTGGGAAGGATGTGCCCCTTGTGGAGCATTTCTTGGATCTGTCTCTTGATCTCCTCATTCTCTAACAGAGAGCGATGATAGACTGCCCCATTGGGCAACAGTGCATCGGGGGTCAGATCGATGGGGTGCTTGATCTGACAGTGAAAAGGTACCCCAGTAGGTGAGGAGAAGATATATGAGTATTCTTCCATGACCTTATCTATTTGCTTTTGCTGTGTGGAGAGGTCGACCGTAGAGACCATGGATGTGGTTGTGATCTTTTACTCATTCTGAGAGCGAATCACAAGGAAGACAAAATTCCTCGTCTAAGAGATGACCTTCCTACATTGCTTAGCAGAGATCAAGGAAATATCACTAGGTGGGGCTACCTCAGGTACTCTGTACAATTTCCTGTTCAAAGTAATAATAACAGTACAAGGCCTAGACTCATATACAACATGATGTTTTCATAAATAAGGTTGGCCCAAAAGAACATCACAAACTTCGAGAGGAGAAACATGACACAATACCTCGTCTTTGAAGGGCTTGATGTCATACGAAAATAGACACTATTGGTTGACACGGAGATCGCTTCCTTGGTAGAGCCATCCAATGGTGTAGGGTTGTGGGTGTGGCATTGTCGACAGGGCCAGCTGCTTGAAGACCTCTGTTGATATGAGGTTCTTCTGGCTACTGCTATCAACGATGAAGTGCATCGGGGTGCCTTTTACCCACATCTGTGAATGGAAGAGGCACTTTCCTTCTTCTGGCTCATTTGGTTCACCATGCTGGAGCTTGGTGGTAGAAACGGTGGCACTGGGTTCCACGTCAATGATCCGTCTTCCCCTTTCTGGTTCTGACTCAGAGTCAGAACCCGCATCTAATTCATAGGCGTTCACTTCGGCCACCAATGACTGCTTTGANTGTATTTTCGGTGTCCTTATTTTCTTGTGGCTTGGACTGCATGTCCTAATACTGTCCATATTTCTCTGTCTTCTTTTATGTGGGTTGGGGCCGCCCTTTCCTATATTTTGATGTGAGGGGTTCCCAGGCCCAAATTTCCACGTCTTTTGTTTGAGATTATGTTCAATTTTGATGGCATATCGGTAGGCCATGCCCAAGGATGAGATATCCAAAAATTCCATTTCGGCTTGGATGTATCTATGTAGAGCATTGTGATACTTGAGCACCAGATGTCGCTCTGAATATTTGATACCCATATTGGTGCGTAAGGTATGAAAGATATTTGTGAACGCTGGCACTGCTTGGTCTCTTTCTTGCCGTAGTGTGGTCCATTTGGTATACAAGTCGTCATAACTTCCAACAGGGTAGTATTGTTCCTTAATAGCATCCCTGAAGGATTCCCAGGTGGTCGTGATTGTAATTAATGAGGGTTCCTCTATTTCCTTTTGATCACATAAAGTTTCCCACCAGTCTTTGACATGGGGAATGGCTTTGAGGAGTGCAAAAGTAATATTTTCTCTATTCGAAAAGTTATGGACATAAAAATATCCTTCTAGTAGATTCAACCACTTGTCTACAACATATTCATCTATCTGACCTTCAAATACAGTAATATCGAAGTTGATTTGTACCTTGAAGGGGGCGATGCCTCCGCTTGAAGAAGATGCATTGCCTGTTGGTAGTCGCCAAAGGATTTGCGTGAAACTATCCATCATCTCATTCCTCTGTTGCGTGAGGGATTCCTCAGGAAACATTTTGAAAGGATCTCCTGTCCCATCATCTTTATTTTCTCCTGCCATGAGAGGTTGATTGGGTGTGTGAGAGCTTTTGTCCTCAAGAGAAACCAACTCGAGACCCAATTCTTTGTACTCTTACCTCGTTGGGGACATGCATTAAGACGATAAGGAGAAGACCTCTCTGATACCACTGATTCAAATTTTATAAGCATAACGAAATGAATACAGATTATTAAAATATGCTTAACACAAAATAACAGAGATATAGTAAAATTGTTTTTCTATTCAATAAGGAAATAAGAGGAAACTATAAAATGCAGTGGAAAACAAGCTTGCTGGAATGGCGGTGGCTTATCTCTGAGAAAAGATGTGACAACTGCACTCATTCGCAAGAAGATGGTTACAATGAGGCTCTGAAAGCCTTTTACAATAAACAGGAATGTCAAAAACCCTAGACATCCAAAAACCTAACCCTAGGAGATGAAGCGCCTAAAAGTCACGTGGACCCCGTTTGGGTAAGTTAGTACATCAAATTCCCGGGGTCACAACTTTTGCATATGATCTCCGTTTTAGGCGCACGATAGCCCGTTGGAAAGATCTATTTGAGGAATACAACTTTGATGTGAGCAATATGAAGGAATTTCCATGTTGCTCCTTCGTTTTCCAAAAAAATGTCATTTAGGGCCTCAAAACGCCTCCGGAAGTTCAAGACCCGAAAAACTGCTAAAAATAGTAAATTACCAAAATTGTCAGAAAAATGTTTTGAGCCAGTTAAAAAAGGTGGGTGGCCACCGATATCCACCTGGATCAAAGTGAAATTTTTATATAATGATCATTATTGTAAAGAGAAGTTTGTGTGCACTTTACATTTACATATACTAATATTTATCTTGATATATTATCATAACATGATAGTTAGAGTGAGGTACCAAACTACTCTAAAGAGAAATATGAAGGGAAGTGGATTTAGTTGATCTTGATGTAAAGGTATTTTGTATATAATGATTATGAAAAATATAGGTCACATGTGCAAGAATTTATAGGAATACATGACATTATTTGGGTCGGTTGCCGTAGAATGATAATTAGGGTAGGTACCACACTACCATAAGGGAAAAGGGGAAGGGAAGTGGATTTAATTGATATTAGATGTAAGTTTATTTTTTTATGTAATCATTATGGAAAAGAAATATTAAATGCCTAAGGATTTATGTGCATACACTTACATTTATTTATCTAGGTGGGTGTTCATTTCTTATGTAATCATTATGGAAAAACAAGGTTGAGTGCCTAAGGATTTATGTGCATACATTTACATTTATCTAGGTGGGTTATAAACTTACAGTTATCTAAGTGGGTTATCATGAGTGAAAGTTAAAGTGATGTATCACACTACCCCAAAGATAAAGGAAAAATAATGTGATTTACCATCCCTTTTGAAGAGATAGAATGTAGTTAGAGGGATTTACCACACTACCTTAAGGATAAAGGTAAATGGAAGTGGATATACCACATATTTTTGGCAGAAACAATGAAAACTAAGTTAATCTTAATTATAAGTTCCTTTAATAAGTAATCATTATCAAAAGGGGTTACATGCCTATGAATTTATATGCATACACTTACATTTTTCTAGGTAGGTTACCATAAAATGATTGTTAAAGTTAGTTACCACGCTACCATACCATAAGGATAAACGTGAAGGGAAGTATATTTAATATACATACACTTACGTTTCTCTAGGTAGGTTATTTTTGAATTATCATTAGAGTGAGTTACCACACTACTATAAGGATAAACATGAACACTACCATAAGGATAAACGTGAAGGGAAATGGATTTACATCCTTTTTATTAGTCCCTGTCATAGGCATAGAGGGACTATAGTGATCAATAATTTGTTGACTTCATATTAGTTTGCCATTTGACCACAAATATTTGTATAATATCTAAGGTTGGAGCTAGGGAACTACAAACATTTATTTTTATATAATAAAAAGTACCATATATGTAATGATCTGATTGGATAATAGATTGGAGGTCTTATTGTCGGCTTCGCTATTACCAATGTTTTATATGTAAGCATATCCAAACTTTTTGATCATCTACAATCTTTTTGAATCATATATTTTTCTTATGCATTGCTTGAAGGTGGACTAATGCTAGCATTAGTTCGAATGTTTGTCTTAGCATTTTCTGCTAGCTAAATTTATCCCAATGTTTGATATGATAGCATATCCAAAATTTGTCCTTCGAATACATTCTCTACTGTTCGAACTGTTGTTACATAAATTATAATAAAAAAAAAATTGGTACGCCAGAGACCTGCCACACTACATTCTTTCTTAAATGTTTACAGACCATTTCTGACAGACTTAAATGTTTACCTAACATGATTCACATCATTGAATTTTTACTTAGCAGGCTTCTTACAATACATTTTCTTCTGTTTTTTTTATATGCAATGTTCTCTGCAGTCAATTTGGGCAATATTGTACTTCAGAGGTATTGTTGGTTCACTGGTTCATGTTTGCTTCTTGCATCTCCATTGATTTCTTATTTATCTGTTGTTGTTGTTCTTCTTGTTTGCTTGTTCGTCTTGTTTCAATTTGCACGTTTGGGGTTCTACAATCGCGATTGGAACTACGACAGTCCTGGTCGAATGGTTGGTGCTTTCTTCTTTGTTCGCTAGATGTCATTTATTTTTTTCTTGATTCGATTTTACAGGGTTCAGGTCCTGCGACTGCTGTTGGGCCTTTTGGTGCTTCTTAACTGGGTTGTTATTTGCTGCTTGCTCTTGTTTTCCTAAGGTTTGCAATCTTGGGGTGTTGCATCTGCAGCTGGATCTGTTGTTACATTGCTTTGCAGTTGGCTCCCCATAAAATACTATTAAGATAACATAACATACAAAATTTTGCAGTCGATGTAAATTGCATCTCTTACGGCTTCAACCAGGGTTTGTCGGGCTCTAATTATATTTCATAGCTGGTGATTCTTTTTCCATGGTTTATGTCTTACTATGGTTTCATAGTTATGAGAGTAAGTTTTGTTGTCTGAGAAATATAGTTATTCTCTCCCTTTTTTTTCCCTCTTGTAAACTTTCCCATTTTTTACTTTTGTTCTTCTGCTCTATTATGCGTTTCTGGTTCTATACTTTCTCATGTTTCTGTGCTTGCGGGTTCCCGGTGTGGCGAGTTGACAAATCGTTATCTCCATATATATCTTCGCATCACGATTCCAACCGACCAACGTTCGGTTGCATACTTAGCCAATTTTATGAACGCGACTTCGCAAATAGGTGCTATCAAACTATGGTAACTCGTGTTCGGTGTATACATCTTGCACCCAGAACTTCCATGCTCTACAATTTGACCCCACACTCCTCGAACTCGCAACCCTGCCTATGCCTACAATGAGTTTTTCTGTCCGACCTGGTTTTCCATACTTAGTCGAGTTTTCAAAGTTTTGCGGGTTCACGCCTTCCCAGGTTCAGAAAAGTTTAAAAGCATTTGTCGCTCCCCTCCATCCCCGCTACCTTTTTCCCTTCCCAATGGACATTAATTATTCTTTCAAAAGTGACAACCAACCAGGAAGGTTTGAAAATATTTTCTTTAATAAGTGGAAATCTCGAGGACATCTCCCATTAAAATGCATAGACAGGCGAATATTATGGGATTTGGTAATTTCTTTTGACTGTAATTTGAATTTGCAAAAAAAAAAAATTATTGGCTGTTTTAGTTTTTTTAAGGCTTCATCATAGTAACAGTGCAATACTGTACTACCTCACTGCCATCCACACATGTTTCATCCACAGAGGCCTTGACGTCATGTGCCTCTTTAATACTGTGCATATGTTAGATGTTGCCATATTTGAGAATCTGCTCAGATATGGGAATGTTAATACGTTCTATTAGTCACTATTCAACGCACATATTCAAAAAGATTGGCATTAATAAGAGAAAATATCGAGAGCATCGGTCATTAAGATGAATTAACCCAAAATCTATGGAAGATCATACTATCATCCTCCAGCGTTGCTTTTAAATACTTATTTCCATTTCTCTCTATCATCAAAGAGTTGGGATTTAGGGTGCCTTCATTCTACCTAGTCATGGACATGTAAGACAACTTAGAGATGCCATTGAGGCCAAATGAAAGACGATATACAGGTTTTATGTGACATGAGATTTTAGCCAAAAAAAGACTCTGTTATCTAAAAGAAATTCAGACAAGGGGGAAAAAAAAACAAGTATCTTCTGGTTGGTGTTCTCCCTATATTCGATGCTTTGGTTGGTTGAAAAGTCTGCCTGGAGATTTGTTTGTTGATCTTCTTTATTTTCTTTCTTGGAGTTGGAATGGATTTTTAGGTCACATGCAAAATACTCCTTCATTGTGGTATATAGTTTCTTCCAAAAACACAGATTTGGAAAGTGTATCGAATTCTGTAGAGCACACAAGAATTTGCCTTCGTCATGGGAGTCGCACTTACCATGGATTGAAAAATGGTCTGTGATGTTCATAAATGACACGAAATATTACTCCATTTACGAATGTACCCAAAACCAAGTAACAAAAACTGTATGGGTGGATAAAATGACATACTAAAACTACATAAGTTTCAATTTCAAAGTTTGTTGAGCTATTTCTGGGTGTGGTAACAGACTTGACAGAAAGCCATGTTCTTTGTCAAAGTTTGTTCACTGTCCTCTGGATGTAGTTACAGACTCCACATACAATCAATTGTCTATCAATATTGCACATTTTTTATTTTACTACTCCTACGCATATAACTGGATTATGGATTTTGCAACATTTTCTGAGGATTACTTTATACTACCACCTTCTGCAAGAGGTTTCGCGTGTTCAGGTGATGATTTGGTTTTTGAAAATCACCTTTTACTACCACCTTCATCTAATCATTTTATTTCATTCTTTAGAAGAGACCTTAATGTAGTGGTGTGTTTCCAGATCTGTTTCAACCTAATTTCAATCTTTCTGTTGTTTCCCTTGCATTGGATGGGGAAAATGCATTTCTTCTGTTGCAGTTTATGTGATATTTGATTAAAAAAAATAAAATCCCAATGTTTGATATGATAGCATATCCAAAGTTTGTCCTTCGAATACATTCTCTAGCGTATTACTATGTGTGATTTTTTCTTTAGTCTTGGATGCTTCGAGTCTTTGTCATTGTTGCGTATGTAAACAGGCCTGCCATGCTTCATGTCCTTCAAGGATGCTAGGTAATCACAAAATTAATATTGTTTGTGCCAATGCAATTGAGTCGTTCACTATGGAAATTGCATTAACACTGCAATGTTAGATAATAGATGTCTGGCATGTGCCTAATGTCAAGTTCGTTACCGCAGAGAACACCCAATGTCCAAATATTTATGGACTCAAACCAACATTGTAGATCTCATGGGAAAGAAACACTAAAGTCAATGTTCTTTGCAGGTCTAACAATCCTACAGTTTAAGTACTTTGACAATGACAACCATTCTTGTTCACTGCATTCTCGCAATACATTCAGTTGCACTGTTCCCATTGCCACTGCCAATGTCAATGTATGAGGTCGAAGCTATCTGGAGCCTAGGGTCACCGCCCATGTGAATGCATGAAGGTGATTGTATGTTGAGTCTCTTTCTACATCCAGAGGTTTCTCAACACTATTTGACATAGAAACTGACTGTCTTTCAATTCTATTACAACTTTGGCATAAAAAGTTTTGTAATTTCAGAATATTGATTCAAACGCCCATATAGTTTCTCACGTTGGTTGGTATCCAATATTATAATTTCCTACTAAGTGTATTCGGGCATGGAGAAATATTTGGCGTCACCTCCAAACATTCCACACCTTTATGTGGGTCACCATGTCTGCCATCCCTACGACGAAAGATATATTCTGATGCGATCTGCGGAATTTGATACACTTGACAGACCTATGCTGCTGGAAGAATTCATGTACTTCAATAGAAGAACATTTTGCAGTTGGCTTGGATGTTCCTTCCAATTTACTGTAATAAAACAAAGAAGTTCAATATACATATCTTCAGGCAGGATTTTCAACCAAACAAATGATCGAATACAGGGAGAATAGCAGCCACAACATGCTTGAATTTTTTTTCTGTCTCGACTTTTGTTGCCTAACAAGATTTTTTTCCCCCATAACCGATGTCACATAAAATGACTCCCTCGACTTTGAATTGGGCCTGAATCACATTTCTAAGTTTTCTCGGATGTCGATGGGAAGGAACATTACAAGGAAGGCACCTTAAACCCCCAGTTTTCGACGACAAAGGGAAATTAATACTTAACAAATAATGGAATGTTGAATAACCATCCAATGCAAGCAGGCCATATATAGAAGAGACAAACTATTCAAAAAACTGGGATAGTTCTAGTTGGTAGCACCAATTAAGTCCAAGACCCAAAATTGATATTCAACTCGTTGTTTTTTACAAATCAAGGATTTGATCGTCAATAAGACTGTCAACAAGCTTCATTATTGTACATATTTTTTATTGGTCGGTGGCAGGCCAAATCACAATCATTGTGGCAAATAATCTCAGCTGTATTTTGTAACTTGGCTTATTTGAATATAGAATATTTGCAGTTTTTTTTTTTTATGGTGTTTTCCAATCTCTGGTATTGCTTTTCAATTTATTTTGTACATTTTTTCTGTGTGTCGTTAAACATGGACGACAAGCTTTTCTTCCTGCTACCCAGTACTTGAATTTAAATAAAGGCCACTATGTTCATTCCTTACATTTTACATGGAAGAATAATTTGTCAAGGCCATAATTTTTTTTCAATAGAATCAATAAGACTGAATGGTATATTCTACACAGAACCATGTTCCTTAAAGAAAGAAAATGGAGGACTCGTCCTGCTTTCATTCTTCAGGTCCCGTAAATAGAATGAATTAATGACTTACAACAAGGCAACTCAAGTGTTGACTCCATGTTCCTGTTCAACATCTTGCATATATTGCAGCTTCTTCTATTTGATAATATCTATGAATATATACTAATATGAGTACTATTGGAATAAATATAAAAACGTGTTGAAAACATTGGCATTAATAAACAAAAAAATGGATTTTCTATTGCCATATATTTATCCCTTTTCCCCTTTTTTTCTTCCCTTCCATTATTGCTTTTTGGTTATATAATTATTTTCCTTTCTATGATCGTGGGTTTCAGGGTTGGTAGGATGACATATATTCATCTTCATATCACATGATGAATCCGACCGACCACTGTTCCTTTCCATACTTAGTCAATTTTATGGCTGTAGTTGCCGGGTTGGCGCATACGAACTCACCTTTTCTTCTTTCGGTCCATTATCGCTTTCTGGTTATATACTTAGTGACCTTTCTATGATATCCAGTTCCAAGGTTGTCAGGTTGACATATCTTCATCTCCATCTATATCCTCACATGGCGAATCTGACCGATCTTTGTTCCTTTCCATACTTATCCAATTTTATGGCCGTGATTGATGGGTTGGTACTTACGAACTCGATTTCTTATTGTTTCATGATATACATCTTGCACTCAAAGCTTCCGTGATCTACAATTCCACTGTGGGCTCCTTGTATACATTAACTTTTCTCAAATTATCTGTCACTTCCTTCCATCCCCACCAACTTTGCATCCTTCCTAATATACATTAACTATGCTCTTACTAGTGACAACTTAACACACTGGTACAAAAGAATTGGCACACGGTCCTCCGCCATATACAAATTGACTACCGGACTCCGACATCGTCCCCTCTTTCGTATTACACATTATGCATTCAAATGTTCCGAGCTATACAATTTGGCCGTCGGGGCCTCGCGTCTTCTGGGGAAACCTTGTCACCCTATTTTGGATCCTTACGTTGGCGGGTTCATGAAATATCCAACTCCTAGTTATTATTTCCTATTCTGCCCATCCTCGTACTTGTTTCTAGATATGCAACACCAAAGGTTTAATACTAAAATTACATCATGCAACAACTGTAAATATCGTCATTAATAAGAAAAATTCTCAAGAACCAACCATCCCAATAGAACTTGTCCATAAAAATACAAAGAAGATCTTGCCAGGTAATGGCAAATCTATTACAAATTTCAATATATTAGCGAAAACAAGTCCCAACCAGCGTTTCCGTGTTCCATACTTAGACATTTTTTTGATTGCGAGTTCCCGAATTGACGGACTCAAAATTGTGTTTTGAATCTTCCGCGAGTTGCAAACAGTGCCCGAAGTTCCGCAATATACAATTTGTCCACAACAATATATAAAAAATCTTAATTTCCCTCTTTCCCGCCCCTCTATTATCCCTTTGTGGTTCTATATTTAGTCGCAATTATATGATCATGACCTCATGGATTCGCAAATTGGAAACTCTTTATCTATAGCTTCACACCATGAGCCCGACCGACCACGGTCCCTTTCAATACTTAGCCAATTATCTGATCATCGGGTCCTAGGTTTGCGGTATCCAAAACTTATGTCCCCTGTTCTGTCATATACATCTTGCACACAAAGAACTTTCGTGATCTGCAATTTATGCCTTTTCTAGTGAGAACTCACAAGGGGTTCGAAAGGATTGGCATTAATAAATGAACAATAGATGTTCTTCTGTGAGATACTTATCCCTTTTTCCCTTATTTTCTTCCTGTGTATTATCACTTTCTAGTTATATACTTAGTCACCTTTCTATGATTGTGGGTTCCAGTGTTGGCGAGCTGACATATCTTCATCTCCCTCTATATCCTCACATGACGAATCCGACCGACCATTGTTCATTTCCATACTTAGCCAATTTTATGCCCACGGTTGCTGGGTTGCTAAAATGACATCATGCAACAACTTCAAAGATTGTCATTAATAAGAAAAAGTCTCGAGAACCAACCATCCCTACATAACTTGTCCAGAAACATGCAAAGAAGATCTTGCTAGGTAAATGATATTGGTGCAAAATGTATATCATGGAAATGTTGTGTGAAAAATGTATATCACGGAACATGTGACATAAGATTTCGTTAGCGCTAAGGCGTGACGCCACGGGGAGATAATTGGCTAAGTGTTGAAAGGAACTGTGGTCGGTGACACAAGTTTTGGGTGTAAGATCTATAAATGATGCAGGTTTTGGTTGTTAACGCTAATAAGAAAACCACTGAGTTGTCATGAGTAGAAGTAGAATATATATACAATTCAACAGGCAGGGCCTTACGTCTCCTTGGGAGCCCTTGTCATGTTTTTTTTTCCTCTCTACTATCTTTCTCGTTACTTAGCCATTTTTCTGAAAATTTCCCAATGGGCGTGTTGGCGGACAGACCGGTTCTAATTTTACTTTATAATTTATTTATTAATATTAATATAAAATAGTATATACAAGTATATATCCATTTTAACTCTAGAGTCAATAAGGATCAATTTCTAGGTACAAACCTTTATTATCATAAACAAAATCAAAATTCCAAAATTACATTTACAAACATTAAAAATAAAATTTAATAAAATTTAAATAATTGTTTATACTATTCTTTAAGTAAAAAGTGTTATAGCATTGTATAAATCTGGGTACAATGTAATATACCAGATATAAAATGCATGTAGAACATAAATAAAATGCTAATAATGGCAGAATAACAAAAATATAACCAGAACATTCACCACAATAACACTGAAATGATATGAGAATAATAACAAAAATAACACTTTGAATCTGAAAGCAATGTTCATGGGCCTCTTCGAGGGGGCAACCTCCAGTTGAGCAGAGATCTATTACAATAATATCCAAGTTAGGGTTCTCATACCCTCGACTCCTATTTATACTAAAAATAAGCATCTAGAGGAAGATCCTTCTAGAAGCATAAGCTTCTATTAGGTCTTCTTACATCCACCCTATTCTATTTTATCGAAAGGCCTTATTAATATTTACCTTTATTACATTTGAATATATTGTTCTACCTATGTGCGGGTTAGGACCCTAACATGTCCGCCCCCTTAAAAACAACCTTGTCCTCAAGGCTTGAGATGAGGAAAATGTTGCAGAATGGTAGTTGGTTCCCAAGTGGCATCTGCTGGAGTTGTATCTTTCCACTGGACTAGCACTTCCTTGATGGTTCTCTGACATAGGGGACGCTCACGCTGGGCCAAAACTGCTTCTGGTTGTAGCCAAATAGACCCTTCTTCAGCTAACTCTGAAAGGTTGGTTTGAATTTGACACTTAACTCCAATCTCCTTCTTTAAGCATGAAACATGAAAAATAGGATGTAGCTTCGAATGGTTGGGCAAAGATAACTGATAGGATACTTGTCCCACACGCTTGAGAACGGTATAAAGACCATAAAATTTGGGTGCTAGCTTATGACAATGCTCGACCTTGAGGGAGTTTTCTTGTAAGGTTGTAGTCGAAGAAACACCAGATCCCCTTCTGCAAATTTACATTCAAAGCGACCTTGATCTTCTTGTTGCTTCATGCAATTCTGTTCCATGACCAAATTCTCTTGGAGGGTACAGAGAATAGCCTCTCGAGATGTAAGTGTTAGGTCAAGCACCTCGACCTTCGAGGCACCTAGTAAGTATGAGAGAACTAATGGTGGCTTCTGTCCATATACCACTTCAAAAGGAGTCATGTGTGTAGTTGTATTGTATGAAGTGTTGTACCACCATTCAGCTAGGGGTAACCATTGAGCCCACTGATTTTTCTTTTTCGAGGAAAAACGCCTCAAATATGTTTCCAAACACTTGTTGACAACTTTCGTTTGGACATCAGTCTGGGGATGATAAGCTGTGATGAGATGCAATTTGGTGCCTTGTATCTTGAACAGTTCTTGCCAAAAATTGCTTGTGAAAGTTGGGTCGTGATCAAAAACAATAGAGTGCGGCATGCCATGAAGCTTGAAGACCTGATCCATGAAAATATGAGCCACCATGGATGCTATAAACGGGTGTTGAAGGGCGCAGAAATGAGCATACTTGGAAAGGCGATCAACAACCACCATGATGACGAATTTATTGCCCGATTTGGGTAAGCCTATAATAAAATCCATAAGGATATCCTTTCAAATAGCAGGTGGAATCGAGAGCGATTGTAGTGTGCCCAGATATTTGAATGTTTCTCCCTTGTTGCGTTGACACACATCACATTCAGCTACAAAATTACGAATGTCATGTTTCATACCATCCCAAAAAAATGAACGTTTGACCCTGTCATAGGTTTTGGTGAACCTAGAGTGCCCTGCTGTGGGTGTAGCATGAAGCTCAGAAAGTACCGTGGATTTAAGCTTTGATTGTTTACTTAAATACAAACGGCCTTTGTATCAAAGTTCATCATGGAGCCAAGAGTACCCTGGGGAAGTTGGAGCATTGGACTGCACTTGTTGGATCAACTGCGAACTTTTGGGATCTTGTAGCCATTCTTGGAGAACGACTTGGAGCCAATCTGGTACAATGAATGAAAGAGAAAAAATGGATCCTTCATCTTCATATTTCCGGGAAAGTGCATCCGCAACCACATTGTCTTTTCCTTTCTTGTAAATGATCTCGTGATCATATCCAAAGAGTTTAGTCACCCATTTTTGTTGTTCTGGGGA
>SNQJ01S0037113.1:30393-43628 GCA_010110895.2 Picea sitchensis | reverse complement strand
TGTTGTTCTGGGGAGGAAATGCGTTGTTCTAGAAAATACTTGAGGCTTTGATGGTCTGTCTTAATTTGGAAATGTTGCCCCAATAGATAAGGGTGCCACATATCAACGATATGAAGAATAGCCAACATTTCCTTTTCATAGATGGATTTTCTCAGATTTCTTTCAGATAGTTTCTTGCTCGTAAAGGCCAAAGGTCAACCCTCTTGCATAAGGATAGCACCAATTCCTTTCCCTGAGGTATCACATTCCACCACAAATTTCTTTGTGAAATGGGGAAGGACGAGGACTAGAGTGGTGCACATGTCCATCTTCAAGATTTGAAAAACTTGAGAAGCGGATGGAGTCCAAGTGAAAGAGTTATTTTTGAGGAGAGCAGTGAGAGGTGCTGCAATATTCCCATAATTCTGAACAAACTTGCGATAATACCCTATTAATCCCAGAAATCCACGCAAGATCTTAAGAGACTTTGGATGAGGCCAGTCTTGCATAGGTTCAATCTTTTTAGGATCCACCCTGACACCATCTTTGCCAACTAGATGACCCAAGTATTCTACTTCTAAGGCGCCAAAAGCACATTTAGACTGTTTTAGGAAAAGTTGGTGCTAAGAGAGTAGATGGAGAACTCAATCCACATGAGCAATATGGTTTGTCCAGGTTTTTATATAGATGGGGATATCATCAAAGAAAACTAAGACAAAATGGCAAAGAAAAGGACAAAAGACATGATTCATGAGGCTTTGGAAGGTGGTGGGGGCATTACACAAGCCAAAGGGCATGACCAAAAAATCATAGTGGACCTGATGAGTTCTAAAGGCAGTCTTGGGAATATCTGCCTCTTTCATACGTATCTGGTGGTAGCCTGAACGAAGATCAAGTTTAGTAAAGAATTATGCGCCACTCAATTCATCCAGGAGGTCATCAATGACAGGAATGGGACATTTGTCTTTGATGGTAAGTTTGTTGAGGGCACGAAAGTCATGACACATTCACCAAGAAATTTCTTTATTCAGGACCATGACCACAGGAGAAGAGTAGGGGCTTGTACTAGGGAGGATAACACCTGCATTAAGGAGTTCCTAGACCATTTTATCAATTTCAGTTTTTTGGGAAAAGGGTTGACAATACAGACAGATATTGGGAGGAAGGATTTCGGGTACTAGGGGAATGGAATGATCATGAACAACACAGGAAGGAGGGAGTCCTTGGGGAGTGGAAAAGACCAATTGATGTTTATAAAGGATGGCTTGGAGGTCTTGCGGGACCAAGGGTGTCTTTGTTGCTTGTATGGCATGGAGTTGGGCGATAACCCCAGAATGACCTTTTTTGAGAATCTTTTCCATGCAATGGGAACTAATGATATCAGGTGAACCGACGATGATGCCTTGGAACTTATATTGGTGGCCCTCCTAGTCAAATTGCATACTTAAGTGTTTAAAATCCATGAGAATGGGACCCAAATTCCTTAGCCAGTCTGCACCCAATACAATGTCACAACCTCTCATGTCGATAGAAAACATATGGGATTTCAGGTGGTAGTCACCAATTTGGAGACGCACATTTTCACAATGCCCTCCACATTTCATGGAACCACCATTGGCAACCATGATTTGGAAATTATTGACAGCATGGATGTAGCAATGAGTTTCTTGGGCAATGCGGCGGTGAATAAAATTATGGGTGCTGCCACTATCAACCAGAATGATGACCTTCCCATGCTTGATGTAACCGATTAGCTTGAGGGTTTGGGGAGCAGAGAGGCCAATGAGATCATTGAGGGAAATGACTGGTTCTACTTCGGGAGGGTCTGAGGGAGGGGTTATGTCAGTGGATTTAGGTGACTCAAACACAAAGGGAGTTTATACACCCTCTTCCGAAATATCCTCGGAGATGGCAATAAAAATATTTTGTTCTTTACACTTGTGGCCTAGGAAATATTTATCATCACAATTATAACAAAGGCCTTTGAGTTGGCGTTCAACCATTTCAGCCCTGGTCAATTTTTGGATCTTTAGTGGAACAGAGGGAGTAGTGGGATTTACTGGTTTAGGGTGAGGGATAAAGGAGGGTTTTCGGTTTTGAAAAGATACAACCGGTTGTGCTTCTTTATCTCTTTTAGTAGCCTCCACCCAACTCTGAGGCCAAGCCATGAGGACATGGGCCCGAATCTCATTCTTGAGGTTGCTGATAAAACACTCTCAGAAAAAGGCATCAGACATGCCCTCTGTTCTAAAAGCCAGGCGCTCAAAGGTAGCTATAAAATCTTCCACTGTTCCTAATTTTTTCAACTTTGTCAAATGGCCCAAATGGTTTGTGTCAGTGTCAAAGCATTCATAAAGCTCTGCCACAAAGTGTGTCCAAGCAATATACCCTTGATGAGAAGTTTTTCTCCATTTCCACCATTGCCAACGTTCTTGATCTAGATGGAGAACCCCATACCAGAGTTTGGCCAAGTCATCTGTAATGTCGTATAAAGATAAATAATGTTCCATTTGGGTTACCCAATCAGTGGGGTCGGAGCCATAAAATTTGGTCACATCCACCCACAGAAGGTGCAGGTCACGTTGAAAGTGATGGTTCTGAAAGTTATGGGAATGAGAGGAATGGTCATCTTCAGTATGTGGAGGTGAGGAAGAGGAAGGGTTATCTATAGGGATATGCAGTTTGGTGCAGAGTGCCGAAAAGACTGATTCAAGATGGGTGGTGATGTCTTGTTTGATTTCCTCCATTGAGGACTGTATGGTTGTATTTATGGCGACAACATTGGCACTGAGTTGTTTCACTTCTTGTTGGGTCTCGATGAGACCAGATTGCAAGGTGTTGAAGAGAGCTTCCAAGTCTTGGCTACGGGTATGGGCCATGAGGATGGGGGAACTGAAAAGGGGCGGGCAGTGTCAATTTTTTTTCCGAAAAAATGATATGGATGAATGTGATAAGGGTGAAGAGATGAATCCAATGGAATAGATCTCAAATAATGGTGAAAAAATTTCCAAACCTGCGGAGTTATAATCCGGTCTGAAGAATACTACAGAGAGGAAATGGCCAAATGCTTAACCAGAAAGAAATGTGTATTTACTTGGCAACCCGAACATAGTTGCACGTAAATAGATCTTGTTTGTTTTAATTTGTTTATGTTTCTTTCCCCAAGGGTTAGGTATTCAAGGGTTCTACAGACAAGGGTTTTCCCTATGCTATAGCTCTTTGATATACGTGCGGGGTCCAACAGTAGTACTCGACCCAATATCTCAGGGCACTAACTAAGGAAGATAAACCGTACCCTTAGCCGTACTACCTAACTACCCAGGTACTAGAGAGTATATTCCCGAGTGCTGTGCTCGGTGACACTATAACAGTCAGGTGGCCGATCGGTTTATCTAAAGAGGGCTTTAGGTAATCTAGGTCAATTCGTACACAGGTTCTGTCTGATGCGCTACCACTCGAAGGGGTACCAAAAGGGGTTACAAGGGTGGCCAACAGATGTGCGCTTAAGTACTACTTGTATTTCCTGCGTGTATGAATCCCTCAACCACAGGTTTATGCGCGAAATGAAAGATCTCTATGGCTTAAAGACGTCGGAATATGTCTCTACCCTAAAAAAAAAATTAACCCACACTTTCTGCCAAGGAAAGTGCTCTGATACCACTTGTAATATACCAGATATAAAATGTATGCATAACAGAAATAAAATGCTAGTAATGGCAGAATAACAACAATATAACTAGAACATTCACCACAATAACACTGAAATGATATGAGAATAATAACAGAAATAACACTTTGAATCTGAAAGCAATGTTCATGGGTCTCTTCGAGGGGACAACCTCTAGTTGAGCAGAGCTCTATTACAATAATATCCAAGTTAGGGTTCTCATACCCTCAACTCCTATTTATACTAAAAAGAAGCATATAGAGGAAGATCCTTCTAGAAGAGGAAGATTCTATTAGGTATTCTTACATCCGCCTTATTCTATTTTATTGAAATGCCTTATTAATATTGACCTTTATTACATCCAAATATATTGTTCTACCTATGTGCAGGTTAGGACCCTAACATACAATGTTTTAATATTCTATAAATTACTAAATCTCATGTTGTGATTGGTCAGACTCGTGATACATAAGCATGACTATAAATGTGAACCCACAAGTCCGCCAACCCGTGGAATTGTTGGGTGAAAAATGTATATGACTGAAGTGTTGGGTGCAATATGTATATCATGGAATAGGCAGGACATGGAAAATGAAAAATAAAAATAAATATGAATAATTGATAGAATAAAATTTAACAAAACATTATCACATATTAATAATGAATACGATATTTAATATTAATATTATAGGATAGATATCATTAATTTTACTTTATAGTTTATTTATTAATATTAATATAAAATAGTATATACAAGTATAGGAGTCCCGCCCAGCGTTTCCGTGTTCCATACTTCGACACTTTTTTTATTGCGGGTTCTCGGATTGACGGCCTGAAAATTGTGTTTCGAATCTTCTGTGAGTTGCAAACAGTGCCCAGAGTTCCACAATATACAATTTGTCCACAAGAATGTATAAAAACTCTTATTTTTTCTCTTCCCCCCCCCCTCTATTATCCCTTTGTGGTTCTATATTTAGTCGCAGCTATATGATCATGGCCTCATGGATTCGCAAATCGGCAACACTTTATCTATATCTTCACACCATGAGCCTGACCGACCACGGTCCCTTTCAATACTTAGCCAATTATCTGATCACCGAGTCCCAGGTTTGCGGTAACCAACACTTATGTCCCTTGTTCTGTCATATACATCTTGCATCAAAGAACTTCTGTGATCTACAATTTATGCCTTTACTAGTGAGAACTCACCAGGGGTTCGAAAGGATTGGCATTAATAAACGAACATTAGATGTTCTTCTATGAGATACTTAGCCCTTTTCCCCTTGTCTTCTTGCCCTGTATTATCGCTTTCTAGTTATATACTTAGTCTCCTTTATATGATCGTGGGTTCCAACCTTGGCAGTATGACATATCTTCATCTCCATCTATATCCTCACATGACGAATCTGACCGACCGTTGTTCCTTTCCATACTTAGCCAATTTTACGCCTGTGGTTGTCGGGTTGGCACTTTCGAACTTTGTTGCTTCTTGTTTTGTGATATACATCTTGCACTCAAAATTTTCGTGATCTACAATTCCACCGTGGACTCCTTATCCCTTTTTCCCTTCTCTTCTTCCCATGTATTATTGCTTTCTGGTTATATACTTAGTCTCCTTTCTATGATCACCGGTTCCAGTGTTTGGGGGCTGACATATATTCATCTATGTCTCTATCCTCACATGACGAATCCGACTGACCATTGTTCCTTTCCATACTTAGCCAATTTTATGGTCGTGGTTGCGGGGTTGGCGCTTTCAAACTTTGTTGATTCTTGTTCCGTGATATACATACTGCACTCAAAACTTCCATGATCTACAATTCCACCGCAGACTCCTTGAACTTGCAAGTTTCACTCTACCACGGTTCACAAATGTTTCAAAGTATCTGTCGTTGCCTTCCATCCCCACTAACTTTCTGTCCTTCCTAATATACATTAGTTATTCTCTTACTAGTGACAAATGAACACACTGGTATGAAACAGTTGGCATCCGGCCCTACGTAATATACAAATTGACTACCGGATTATGACATCATCCCCTCTTCCATGTTACATATTATGCATTCAAATGTTTCGAGCGATACAATTCGACCGTTGGGGCCTCATGTCTTCTAGGGAGACCTTGTCATCCTATTTTGGATCCTCCAATTGATGGGTTCAGGAAATCTCCAATTCTTAGTCACTATTTCAGGTTAGTGCTTTCGAACTCTGTTGCTTCTTGTTCCTTGATATACATCTTGCACTCAAAATTTTCGTGATCTACAATTCCATCGCGGACTCCTTATCCATTTTTCCCTTTTCTTCTTCTTGTGTATTATCACTTTCTATTTATATACTTTGTCACCTTTCTATGATCGTGGGTTCCAGCATTGGCAGGCTAACATATCTTCATCTCCATCTATATCCTCACATGACGAATCCGACCGACCGTTGTTCCTTTCCATACTTAGCCAATTTTATGGCCGCGGTTGATGGGTTGGCACTTTTGATCTTTGTTGCTTCTTGCTCAGTGATATACATCTTACACTCAAAACTCCTATGATCTACAATTCCACCGCGGAATCCTCAAACTCGCAAGCTTCACATTACCACGTTTCACAAATGTTTCAAAGTATCTGTCGCTGCCTTCCATCCCCACTAACTTCCTGTCCTTCCTAATATACATTATTTATGCTCTTAATAGTGACAACTGAACACACTGGTATGAAACAATTGGCATCCGGCCCTCTGCAATATACAAATTGACTACCAGATTCTGACATCGTCCCCTCTTCCATGTTACAGATTATGCATTCAAATGTTCTGAGTGATACAGTTTGACCGTCAAGGCATCACGTCTTCTGGGGAGACCTTGTCATCCTATTTTGGATCCTCGTGTTGACGGGTTCACGAAATCTCCAATCCTTAGTCACTGTTTCAATTTGGTGCTTTTGAACTCTGCTACTTCTTGTTTTGTGATATACATCTTGCACTCAAAATTTCCGTGAACTACAATTCCACCGTGGACTCATTAGCCTTTTTTCCTTTTTCTTCTTCCCGTGTATTATCTCTTTCTGGTTATATACTTAGTCTCCTTTCTATGATCGCGGGTTCCAGCATTGGTGGGCTGCCATATCTTCATCTCCATCTATATCCTCACATGACGAATCCGACCGACCGTTGTTCCTTTCCATACTTAACCAATTTTATGGTTGCGGTTGCCAGGTCGGGGCTTTCGAACTCTGCTACTTCTTGTTTCGTGATATACATCTTGCACTCAAAACTTCCGTGATTTATAAATCCACCGCAAACTCCTCGAACTCGCAAGATTCACTCTACCACAGTTCAAAAATGTTTCAAAGTATCTTTAGTTGCCTTCCATCCCCACTAACTTCTTGTCCTTAATAATATACATTAGTTATGCTCTTACTAGTGACAACTGAACACACTGGTACAAAACGGTTGGCATCTGGCCCTCCACAATATACAAAGTGGCCCTCCACAATATACAAAGTGACTACTAGATTCCGACACTATCCCCTCTTCCATGTTACAGATTATGCATTCAAATGTTTTGAGCAATAAAATTTGACTGTCGAGGCCTCACGTCTTCTGGGGAGACCTTGTCACCCTATTTTGGATCCTCATGTTGACGAGTTGTTGAATTTAAAGACGCTGCAAGAGCCATTCTCCGAGAGGATGGAAAAGACCCTAGATGAGATCTAGTTCCCCTAGTGCACTCCTGGGGTTCTTCGTCTGGGACCAAACAATCAATTCCATGGCCTAATACCCTTGTTAGGGCCCCCAATAGATAACTGGGGTTCTTGGTCTGGGACCAAGCAGTAAAGACCCTTGAGAGGGCCCCTAGTATATGATTGAGGTTCTTGGTATGGGACCAAGCAGTTAAAGTCCCTATATAGGTCTAGGTCCCTTGGACATGTTCCAGGGTACCCATACCTGAGGCATGGGTTGATCCTTGGTCTTGTACCTTGGTGGATAAGACCCCAGAAAAGTTCTGGGGCAACCTGATCCTTGATCAGGTGTTTGTTGGTGTATGACCCTCTTTGAAGGTGGGCATGAACACATGAGAGATGTATCCCATATGAAGTGATGATAAAGTTAAAAAGGTCACCTTGAGAATTATATGGACATGTGTAAACCTCTCCTAAACCCTCCACCCTTGGTTTTGTTGGGCTGGAGTTTGTATGGGGTTTGGTTGTATTTTTTAGGGGTTAATACAAGAAATAATTAATTAATAGANCTCCACCCTTGGTTTTGTTGGGCTTGAGTTTGTCTGGGGTTTGGTTGTTTTTTTTAGGGGTTAATACAAGAAATAATTATTTAATAGAAATTGAAAATATATTTAATTAATATTTATATTAATTAAATATATTATTTTTATTAATATTTCTTTTATTTTACCCTCACCCAAAAGTATAAATAAAGACCCCTCCCTCTTCATTTCTACACCAATTATTCCTCTCTCTTCTAAGTGTGACAGATTTCTCTATGCAACAATTCAACCTCCCTCAATAGTTCGGCCTCCTCAATCATCTTGGCCTCCATGCTATAGTCAATGGCTCCCTTCCTTTGTGGCAGTCTTGTTCCAGTTTCTTGCTGATTGTTTTTTGTTGTTGTTATGTAAGTGGGGGTAAGAGCCTTTCCACTGTTGAGAACACCTGTGGTGCTTCCCTAGGTGAATGCTACAAGCCTGCCATTTTTCTTTAGACAGAAAAACCTCTTCAAGCAAGTGGTCATCCCCCATCTAAGCTTCTTATGAAGGATGCGACATCCTTAGTAATGTGGTTGGGCTATCCTTGAGGTAGTCGTCCCTTCTCCTGGTTTCTCTTCTTATGCATGATGGTTTGTGGGATGTTTTTAGAGTACTTGTGTGAAGTTTTGGTTGGGGTTTTTAAACAATCTTATAATTCTCTTGGCAAGAGATCTCACCCATGAGGTAGATCCATGACCTTGGACCTTTTCTGAGCATATATTTCAGTGGCTCTTCATCTCTTATGTGTGGCATGAACTCCTTCAGTGATCAAAGGTAAGACTTCAAGGTAAGATCCATCTATTTAGATCTGTATGTTGATTCTGAAGGTTATTATTGTTTAGATCTATATGTTATTTAATTCTGAAGATTAGATCTGTATGTTCTTTGAATCTGAAGTTTTCCTTTAGCTTAGATCTATATTAGATCTATTGTTTAGATATGTTCCCTTGTTTAGATCTACATCAGATCTATTGATTAGATTTGTTCCTTTAGATCTATATCAGATCTATTAATTAGATCTGTTCCTTCTCTTAGATCTATATCAGATCTATTATTTAGATCTGTATCAGATCCAGTGATTGAATATGTTCTTTAGCTTAAGTCTATATCATAACTAGTTTCTGTTTTGATAATCTTATGATTTTTCTTACTAAGAAATAGATCATTGGTTGAATTTAATTATAGTCAGATCAGATCTGAGTGTTGTGCACACTCAGAAATTGGTTAAAATTCAAATCTAATTGTTGTTCTTCCTTTGATTTGTATTTCTGAATTCAACAGTTCAGTATTATATTTAGTTTACTGTTCTAAAGATTTGATTTAGTTGTTATATCTAATTGAATTTGAAAAGACAATATTTTTTATGCTTTACTTCCCTAATTCTAACATGGTATCGGAGCTTAGGGCGTGAAAAGAGCTCAAGTATGCAGACTTGAGCCTGCGTAGATCCTATTCTTAGAATTCGTTTTGCAGATCATAAGTAAGCAATGTTCTCCTTTGTGGATTTGAGAAAGGGAACATGGTTTCCATAATGATAAGGTACAAGGTTTATTGTCAACCTTCACTCTCATTAATAGTCTTTTCATGCTAGACCTGGAATCTCTTGGGAAAAGGTAATTGTTTAACGCTCAATTATGCCTTTGAAAAGGAATTTGATTTATTGTCATTTCCCTAAATTCTAACATTTAGAAAATGACTGGAATAGATTGAACATAAAAGAAAGTTCGATCTCTCTAAAGTTAATTGAACATTGTTAGTCAAGGTCCAAGGATGATACCTATCTCTACGTGCTAAGCATTGATCTTTCAAAAGAATTGAGACCTCGTCTAGCATGTATCCTAGCCAACATAAAGATACTCCTTTAAAACTATTTATGCATATCTAAACTTTTGAGTCACCAACAGACTTGAAAAGTTTTGAAGGTTGTTAACACTGCATCTATTTAGCAAGTGAGATCTGAATGACTATGGAAAGCTCTACTTGAGCCAAGATATTTTTTAGTATTTATTTTGGCCTCTGCTTTGCAAAGCCCTTTCACCACACCATGCTTCTCTCAGTTGAGACTACCTCTATGACAAGAAGATATCCATTACACTTTTTATTTTGGATTGATTGATGTGGAGAGGATGGTGAAAGACTATCTTGTTTATTGTCTTGTACACTTGCGAGATGCAAATTTGGGTGCCAAAGAAAACCCTTTTGGATCTTTGGTGGAGTTACCAATACCAGTTAGTAGAATTTCCTTGTTAGGAAAATATGGAGGCTAGGGCCTTTTATTTCTAGTATTATCCTTGGTTTTTAAAAAAGGGGGGGACTCCTAGCAAATCCTCTAGTTTACCCTTGATAATCTATTTGATTTTCAAGACTTTTATCTTCTCCTGTTTGACTGAAAATTAAATGATAACTCTTACCCTCTCTCTCTTCTGAGCTAGGCCGACTTAGTTAAAGGTGTGATACATAATGCTTGGGAGTGTAACCACCATTTTGACATCATAAGTGATATGTTTAAGCTTTTTTTCTTACTAATGCTTGGTAAGTGCTCAACTTTCTTTTAATAAGCTTTTGGTAAAATACAATAGCTTTGATAGAATCACTAGTAAAGGAATTTTAATGGGAAACTGTGTAACTTTAGTAAATGACAACACCTTTTGCACTTAATGGTCATCCATATGTTTTGTACTACAAAGAGTAAACGAGCTTTAAAGTTAACCACAATGCATTGAGTGGTGGAAACTTGGAAATGACTTTGGTATTTGTCTTTGAAGAAAACATGTGTGGGCTGACTTTTGTAAGAACATAATTTGGACAATGCAGTATTTGGCCTCATTCTTTAAGACGTATTGTTTACTTATAGATGAATAATGTTTTATCCACATGACAGTAGGATAGCCACTTAAGGATATTGGAATTACTTGAACTAACAGGTTTATATCAAACATTTGCATACACAGAAGAAGTCCTAGATAACATGAGTTAGTAATAGGATGCAAAGTTCGAGTATGTCTTAAGCCTAAGAAAGTTTCATGGATACTCCTTTTTACTTTCATTCTTGCGACTACAAATGAAAACAAGAAATATATGTTTACCTTCTTGTCATCTTTATGTATCCATGTCTCAATGGAATACTGTCAGAATCTCATGTGCATTTTTGTTATATGACCAAGGAAGTTGTGATCTCAACACTTACTTATTTTTGATATAAGCTAGGTCTTTCTCCCTGGTTTGGAAACCCAACAGTCTGTTGGTATTTTCTCTCTGATATAAAATACAACATGTAACCTTTGCATTATTTCCTTGGTTAAAAAGTCCAACAAATTATCTTGGTAGGGTATTTTTTCTTCATTTTGGGAACACTATAGATATCTCTTTTCGAGAGTCCTTAGATTGCAATTGAGCCATTATCCTTGGTACAGGAGCTCAAGAAGTCTAACTCAACTTTTCATATTAAACTTGGTACTGTCACCAAGAACATCTTGAAGAGATATGACACTAGAACAGAGTCAAAAGATCTTATAGGTTTAGAGGGAGCCAATTTGCACATGACAGGGAGGCATAAATTTTATGAGCCTCAAAGGGAGTAGTCCCTACATATGAGTTAGTCCATGACCTACAACAGAGATGGCAACTTAGTAGAGTCAAGGGTTACTATCGGTTTCTTTTAAAGAAATTTTATATTAAAAGGAAACCTGCCTGATGCCGGGAAATACTAAAGGAAGCAGAAAAACATTCAACACCTAAGAGAATTTTTCAAAGAAAGCAAGAAAACAGATAAGTACTCAGGTCTTATAGCTAAATTGAATCTTGTGATTGATTCAAAACCTTTCACATTTGAAGTGTGGTAAGATGCCTTGATAGAAGAATATTGAATCAATTCTGAAGAATGATGTATGGGCAGTGTTTTCAAAGACCTCGTGACAAATCAGTGGTAACCTCCAATGGCCTTATAAGATAAAGCCTACAACAGATGATTGTATTGAGGTTAAATTTTGTAACTCATGATTTATCTCCGAAAGAAGGGATTATCTATGACAAGATCCTTACTTCCATCAGGATCTTTTGTCGTAGTATTTGATTTGGAAACTTCATCTAATAGCTGTTGAGAAGTTAAGCAAGAAGCTATCCATGGGAATGAATCCCATAGATTATAACAAGCTCCGAGAGATTGGTATGAAAGTATCGATAGTCTCTCTACAAAGTCTAGGCTTCACCATGAGTATTGTAGATACCAATCTTTATATAAAGATTATAAAAAATCATCCCGTTATCTTAGGATGATCTGTTCCTTACGCGAAAGGAAATATTTGATAGCTCAGATTAAGAGGGAGCTCTTCAATAGAAGTTCAAGACTTGGGTATGATCTTAGAGGTGTGACAAAAACCAGGTGAGATGTTTCTCTCACAAGAGAAAATATGCAGTTGATGTATTTTTGGCATGATGAACTGTAAGTCCATGATCACACAAATGATCTCTAACCTAAAGAAACTACAAGATCAGGTTACTGGTTCAGAACCAGAAGACCCCACTGTATATCGACAGATCATTGGGTCATGGGTCTTTGATGTATCTCGTACATATGAGACCAGGCATCTGTTATGTGGTAAATGCTCTCAGTCAGTTCATGTGTGAACTGAAGCATATACATATGGTTGCTGTGAAGCATATTCTGAGATATGTTTGGGGAACTATAGCTTATGGTCTCAGATACACTTCCAGTGGAGGTGTAATGCTCCATGGATTTACAAATTCAGATTGGATGGGAAGTACAGTGGATTGGAAGAGAACTTCCAGATATTGCTTCAGTTTGGGTTCAACAATGATTTCCTGGTCTAGCAGGAAACAAGGCTCCATAGCCCAAAGCACTGCAGAAGCAAATTACATTACTGCAAGTGTTGCTAGAATAGAAGCAATGTGGCTTAGGAAGCTACTTTAAGACTTGTTCAGTTCAGAGCTTGAACCCACAATCATTCACTGTGACAATCAGAGTTGTATAAAGCTCACCAAGAATCCAGTGTTTCACGACATATCGAAACACATTGAGATGAGATACCACTATGTCCGAGACATGGTTCAGAAGAACATTCTTAGCATTCAATATGTTCAAATGGCAAAAAATACAAAAGATATTTTTACCAAGCCACTGTCCCTGACAAAGTTTGTATACTTTTGTGACAAGATTGGTGTAGCTGAGAATGCCTCTCTTGGTGAGAAGGAGTGTTGAATTTAAAGCAACTTCAAGAGCCATTATTCGAGAGGATGGAAAAGACCCTAGCTGAGATATAGGGCCCCCAGTGCACTCCTCAGGTTCTTGGTCGGTGACCAAACAATCAGTGCCATGGA
>SNQJ01S0037113.1:17589-30357 GCA_010110895.2 Picea sitchensis | reverse complement strand
GGGCCCCCAGTATATGACTAGGGTTCTTGGTTTGGGACCAAGCAGTTAAAGTCCCTAGATCTCTAGGGCCCCTGAACATGTTCCAAGGTACCCATGCCTGGGGCATGGGTTGATCCTTGGTCTTGTACCTTGGTGGATAAGACCCCAGAAATGCTATGGGGCAACCTGGTCCTTGATCATGTATTTTTTGGTGTATGACCCTCTTTGAAGGTGGGCATGAACACTTAAGGGATGTATCCCATATGCAGTGATGATAAAGTTAAAAAGGTCACCTTGATAATTATATGGACATGTGTAAACCTCTCCTAAACCCTCCACCCTTGGTTTTGTTGGGATTGAGTTTGTCTGGGGTTTGGTTGTATTTTTAGGGGTTAATACAATAAATAATTAACTAATAGAAATTGAAAATATATTTAATTAATATTTATATTAATTAAATATATTATTTATATTATTATTTCTTTTATTTTACCCTCACCCAAAAGTATAAATAAAGACCCCTCCCTCTTCATTTCTACACCAATTATTCCTCTCTCTTCTAAGTGTGACAGATTGCTTTGTGCAACAGTTCAACCTCCCTCAATAGTTCTCCCTCCTCAATCAGCTTGGCCTCCATGCTATAGTCAGAGGCTCCCTTCCTTTGTGGTAGTCTTGTTCCAATTTCTTGTTGATTGGTTTTTTTTTTTGTTATGTAAGTGGGGGTAAGAGCCTTTCCACTGTTGGTAACACATGTGGTTCTACCCTAGGTGAATGCTACCAGCCTGTCATTTTTCTTTATACAAAAAACCCTCTTCAAGCAAGTGGTTGCCCCCCATCTGAGCTTCTTATGAGGGTCGTGACATCCTTAGTAAGGTGTCTGGGATATCCTTGAGGCAACTGTCCCTTCTCCTGCTTGCTCTTCTTATGCATGAGGGTTTGTGGGATGTTTTTAGAGTACTTGTGTGCAGTTCTGGTTGGGGTTTTTAAATAGTCTAATAATTCTCTTGGCAAGAGATCTCACCCATGAGGAATATCCATGAACTTGGACTTTTTCTGAGAATATATTTCAGTGACTCTTCATCTCTTATGTGTGGCATGAACTCCTTCAGTGATCAGAGGTAAGACTTCAAGGTAAGATCCATCTATTTAGATCTGTATGTTGATTCTGAAGGTTATTATTGTTTAGATCTGCATGTTATTTAATTCTGAAGCTTAGAACTGTATGTTCTTTGAATCTGAAGTTTGCCTTTAGCTTAGATCTATATCAGATCTACTATTTAGATCTCTTCCCTTGTTTAGATCTACATCATATCTATTGATTAGATATGTTCCTTTAGATCTATATCAGATCTATTAATTAGATATGTTCCTTCTTTTAGATCTATATCAGATCTATTATTTAGACCTGTTCTTGAGTTTAGATCTGTATCAGATCTAGTGATTGAATATGTTCTTTAGCTTAAGTCTATATCAGAACTAGTTTATGTTTTGATAATCTTATGATTTTGCTTACTAAGAAATATATCACTGGTTGAATTTAATTATAGTCAGATCATATCTGAGTGTTGTGCACACTCAAAAATTGGTTAAAATTCAAATATAATTGTTGTTCTTCCTCTGATTTGTATTTTCGAGTTCAACAGTTCAGTATTATATTTAGTTTATTGTTGAAAAGATTTGATTTAGTTGTTATATCTAATTGAATTTGAAAAGACAATATTTGTTCTGCTTTACTTCCCTAATTCTAACATAGGTTAATGAAATCTCAAATTCTTAGTCACTATTTCCTGTTCCGGCCATCCTCGTACTTCTTTCCAAATATACAACACCAAAGGTTTAATACTAAAACGCCATCATGCAACAACCGTAAGGATCGTCATTAATAAGCCGAAGTCTCGAGGACTAACCATCCCTACAGAACTTCTCAAGAAACATTCAAAGAAGATCTTGCCAGCTAAAATTTCAATATATTAGCGAAAACAACTTTGGGCCAGCGTTTTCCTATTCCATATTTGGACACCTTTTCGATTGCAGGTTCCCAGATTGACGGCCTTAGAATTGTGTTTGGAATATTCTTCAACTTGCAAACAATGTCCAGAGTTCTGCGATATATAATTTGTTTGGTGGAATGCCCCGTCACGAGCCTAGCCATATGTCATTCCTTTCAATACTTAGCCCCAAGTTGGTTGTATTTCCATGATATTGTACATTTACTGTGTATCCTTGTTTCATACTTAGACATTTTTTCGATTGTAGTTTCCCAGACTGGCGGGCTCAGGATTATGTTTCCAATGTTCCATGACTAGCAAGCAGTACCCGGAGTTTCACGATATACAGTTTTTCCACAAGAAAGAATCATCATTCCTGAGAGTTACAATTTGACCCTTGGGCCCTCACCTCTATTGATTTTATTCCATACTTTAGCCACTTTTTTTTACTGCGGATTCCTAGATAGGAAGGCTCACGTTTGTACTTCCATTGTTCTGTGTCTTGCAAACATTACCTAGAGTTCCATGATATACAAATTTCCCTGTAGACTGTCCTATCATACCCGCTTTGGTATTATGCGTATTGCACTCAAAAAGTTATGAGACATACAATTTGACCCTCGTGCCCTCACCTTGAACAATTGTACCTTGTAACCCTATTTTGAAGCTGCTTTTTCCCATCCCCATGACCTCCATAGTTCTTTCTTAATATGCAATTAGAAACCTTTCATGCTAACATCTCACCATTCATGAACCATCAAAATTGTCATTAATGAGAGAAACGCTCAAGGAGATCTCCCATTATTACGCATTAAACCAATATCTGTGGAGAGTTATTGTCCCTTTCGATTATTCATCTCAAACACAAGTCGTCGCGTTTTCCCTTTCAAGAAATATACAATGTTTAATCGCCCATTGTTGTATCAACCATGTTTGCACTTCTATGTATGCAATTACTAGTCTTTAATGTTAAGAACGCATGATGCAACAGCCGTCGAAATTGTCATTAATGAGCGAAAGTCTCGAGGAGATCTTCCATTCACATGCATTGGACCAAGATTTGCACATCATTATATTATCCCTTCCAACTTTTCATTTCATTCATCGTATGAAGAAAAAAAACGTTCTTGTAAACTTATGGCAACAGGTCGACAATAGTTTTGTGGAGATATAGTAAATATCTTCGAACATCAGGACCAAAACTTCCAATGGTCCAGGGCATACTTTTGCTATTCATCCCCCAGAACGAAGTGATTTGGACCTTTGAAATCACTCGTGCAGGCTACATCCTGGAGGTTTTTGATTATAAGGAGGTGGTCTCTTGGTGCACCGAAAAATATATTCCAAGACAAATAATTATTCCATTCCATTTAACCATTCTCCTGTTTCTTTGTCACCTCAGGTCTTCTGCAAGATGTTAAAATTGTTAGAGCCAACATTGCCCTTCAGAGGAAAATAATGCAAGCAGTTCCTAGAAAAACATGATAACAGGTTGGACATCTTAGCGGAGTTCCTCAAAGACCCGACCACAGTTCCTGAAGATATCACAAAGTTGCAGGTAAGTTCCTTTAGAAATCCATTCAGGGAAATTGCTTGGTTGTTTACAAGATTATTTATATTTTGTACTTTATAGTCAAGAAACAATTCATTTTCGATTGGGGGAAGCTAATTTCCATTAAAATATGTTCCCAGTTGTCACGATTCAAAGAATCTAATAAATTTTATATGTCATCCTACTTGATTTTCGCAATAGTGCATTGTTGTCCATTTCCAAAACTGTCTCTTTCCAAGAAAATAAACTGTGGATTCGACCCAGTAACATTCTGGTACCAGGACCTGTGGAGACACAAGGCCTCCCATTTTTTTTATGAAGTTTTTAATGACTTTGTCTCAGTTTTCAAAGATTTTTTGCTAGGGAAGGATGGTCCATGGATGTCTGGACAGGCAACCAAGTTTTTGAATAGAAAGGGCACACTTGAACAAAAGGAAAATCACAGTGTACTAATGGTCTTTGGCTCCAAGGAAAATCCTTCTTTCCTTCCATGCCACATCACAGACAAGATGTTTGTTGCATAAATAACAATGCAATACAACCACTGGTTGCATTTTCTCCATGAGAAGAAAAAAAAATAGCTCATTCCTCTACCCTGGAAAGTCGGGGAATTCATGTGCAGAAACGTCAACAAGGTTGACGAATTCCCAGGCCATTTCAAGAAATTGAACCTAACATATGCTGAAAGGATAAAAGGGTTCGACCCTAAGTGTGACAGATTGCTTTGTGCAATAGTTCAGCCTCCCTCCTCAATCAGCTTGGCCTCCATGCTATAGTCATAGGCTCCCTTCCTTTGTGGTAGTCTTGTTCCAATTTCTTGCTGATTGGTTTTTTTTTTTGTTATGTAAGTGGGGGTAAGATCCTTTCCACTATTGATAACACATGTGGTTCTGCCCTAGGTGAATGATACCAGCCTGTCATTTTTATTTATATGGAAAACCCTCTTCAAGCAAGTGGTCGTCCCCCATCTGAGCTTCTTATGAAGGCCGCGACATCCTTAGTAAGGTGTCTGGGATATCCTTGAGGCAACCGTCCCTTCTCCTGCTTGCTCTTCTTATGCATGAGGGTTTGTGGGATGTTTTTAGAGTAATTGTGGGCAGTTTTGGTTGGGGTTTTTAAACAGTCTAATAATTCTCTTGGTAAGAGATCTCACCCATGAGGAAGATCCATGAACTTGGACTTTTTCTGAGCATATATTTCAGTAGCTCTTCATCTCTTATGTGTGGCATGAACTCCTTCAGTGATCAGACTTAAGACTTCAAGGTAAGATCCATCTATTTAGATTTGTATGTTGATTCTGAAGGTTATTATTGTTTAGATCCGCATGTTATTTAATTTTGAAGCTTAGAACTGTATGTTCTTTGAATCTGAAGTTTGCCTTTAGCTTAGATCTATATCAGATCTACTGTTTAGATCTCTTCCCTTGTTTAGATCTACATCATATCTATTTATTAGATACGTTTCTTTATATCTATATCAGATCTATTAATTAGATATGTTCCTTCTTTTAGATCTATATCAGATATATTATTTAGACCTGTTCTTGAGTTTAGATCTGTATCAGATCCAATGATTGAATATGTTCTTTAGCTTAAGTCTATATCAGAACTAGTTTATGTTTTGATAATCTTATGATTTTGCTTACTAAGAAATAGATCACTGGTTGAATTTAATTATAGTCAGATCAGATTTGAGTGTTGTGCACACTCAGAAATTGGTTAAAATTCAAATCTAATTGTTGTTGTTCCTCTGATTTGTATTTCTGAGTTCAACAGTTCAGTATTATATTTAGTTTATTGTTGTAAAGATTTGATTTAGTTGTTATATCTAATTGAATTTGAAAAGACAATATTTGTTCTGCTTTACTTCCCTAATTCTAACATAGGTTCATGAAATCTCAAATTCTTAGTCACTGTTTCCTGTTCCGACCATCCTCGTACTTCTTTCCAAATATACAACACCAAAGGTTTAATACTAAAACACCATCATGCAACAACCGTAAGGATCGTCATTAATAAGCCAAAGTCTCGAGGACTAACCATCCCTATAGAACTTCTCAAGAAACATTCAAAGAAGATCTTGCCAGCTAAAATTTCAATATATTAGTGAAAACAACTTTGGGCCATCGTTTTCCTATTCCATATTTGGACACCTTTTCGATTGTAGGTTCCCAGATTGACGACCTTAGAATTGTGTTTGGAATATTCTTCAACTTGCAAACAGTGTCCAGAGTTCCGCGATATAAAATTTGTCTGGTGGAATGCCCCATCACGAGCCTAGCCATATGTCATTCCTTTCAATACTTAGCCCCAAGTTGGTTGTATTTCCATGATATTGTACGTTTATTGTGTATCCTTGTTTCATACTAAGACATTTTTTCGATTGTAGTTTCCCAGACTGGCGAGCTCAGGATTATGTTTCCAATGTTCCATGACTAGCAAGCAGTACCCGAAGTTCCACGATATACAGTTTGTCCACAGGAAAGAATCATCATTCCTGAGAGTTACAATTTGACCCTTGGGCCCTCACCTCTATTGATTTTATTCCATACTTTAGCCACTTTTTTTTACTTCGGGTTCCTGGATAGGAAGGCTCACGTTTGCACTTCCATTGTTCTATGTCCTGCAAACATTACCTAGAGTTCCATGATATAAAAATTTCCCTCTAGACTGTCCTATCATACCCTCTTTGGTATTATGCGTATTGCACTCAAAAAGTTTTGAGACATACAATTTGACCCTCGTGCCCTCACCTTGAACAATTGTACCTTGTAACCCTATTTTGAAGCTGTTTTTTCCCATCCCCGTGACCTCCATAGTTCTTTCTTAATATGCAATTAGAAACCTTTCATGCTAACATCTCACCATTTAGGAACCATCAAAATTTTCATTAATGAGAGAAACGCTCGAGGAGATCTCCCATTATTACGCATTAAACCAAGATATGTGGAGAGTTATTGCCCCTTTGGATTATTCATCTCAAACACGAGTCGTCGTGTTTTCCCGTTCAAGAAATGTACAATGTTTAATCGCTCATTGTTTTATCAGCCATGTTCGCACTTCTATGTATGCAATTACTAGTCTTTAATGTTAAGAACGCATGATGCAACAGTCGTCGAAATTGACATTAATGAGCGAAAGTCTCGAGGAGATCTTCCATTCACATGCATTGGACCAAGATTTGCACATCATATATTATCCCTTCCAACTTTTCATTTCATTCATTGTATGAAGAAAAAAAACATTCTTGTAAACTTATGGCAACAGGTCGACAATAGTTTTGTGGAGATATAGTAAATATCTTCGAACATCAAGACCAAAACTTCCAATGGTCCAGGGCATACTTTTGCTATTCATCCCCCAGAACGAAGTGATTTGGACCTTTGAAATCACTCATGCAGGCTACATCCCTGAGGTTTTTGATTATAAGGAGGTGGTCTCTTGGTGCACCGAAAAATATATTCCAAGACAAATAATTATTCCATTCCATGACCATTCTCCTGTTTCTTTGTCACCTCAGGTCTTCTGCAAGATCTTAAAATTGTCAGAGCCAACATTGCCCTTCAGAGGAAACTAATGCAAGCAGTTCCTAGAAAAACATGATAACAGGTTGGACATCTTAGCGGAGTTCCTCGAAGACCCGACCACAGTTCCTGAAGATATCACAAAGTTGCAGGTAAGTTCCTTTAGAAATCCATTCAGGGAAATTGCTTGGTTGTTTACAAGATTATTTATATTTTGTACTTTATAGTCAAGGAACAATTCATTTTCGATTGGGGGAAGCTAATTTCCATTAAAATATGTTCCCAGTTGTCACGACTCAAAGAATCTAATAAATTTTATATGTCATCCTACTTGATTTTCGCAATAGTGCATTGTTGTCCATTTCCAAAACTGTCTCTTTCCAAGAAAATAAACCGTGGATTCGACCCAGTAACATTCTGGTACCAGGACCTGTGGAGACACAAGGCCTCCCATTTTTTTTATGAAGTTTTTAATGACTTTGTCTCAGTTTTCAAAGATTGTTTGCTAGGGAAGGATGGTCCGTGGATGTCTAGCCAGGAAACCAAGTTTTTGAATAGAAAGGGCACACTTGAACAAATGGAAAATCACAGTGTACTAATGGTCTTTGGCTCCAAGGAAAATCCTTCTTTCCTTCCATGCCACATCACAGACAAGATGTTTGTTGCATAAATAACAAGGCAATACAACCACTGGTTGCATTTTCTCTATGAGAAGAAAAAAAATAGTTCATTCCTCTACCCTGGAAAGTCAGGGAATTCGTGTGCAGAAACGTCAACAAGGTTGACGAATTCCCAGGCCATTTCAAGAAATTGAACCTAACATATGCTAAAAGGATAAAAGGGTTCGACCCTATTGGGATTTTTCGAGAAAATTTACTAGCAGTTGGCTTTAGAAACTCTTTTATCCATATATGCCTGACCGAAGACTCCTGCTTCTGGCGATTGTGACATAGAGACATTGCAAAATGCAATTGGATTGTACAGACAATAGGGAAAAGTATCCAGTGAGAAGAGTGCCTAGTCCCCCTCTAGCACTCCCAAGACCAGAACATCACGGAGCATCGCTTCAACGGCCCACCCCAGCAAGAAAAAAAACCCAAAATATTCAAACGGAGGAGGAGATAAGAACCCTCCTCACATAAAAATTGATAGTTCTCACAAAATTCCACTGACGAAGAAGAGAAAAAACAATGTAGGGAAGGCAGACGAACCCCAAATTGAAAGTGAACAGTTGCAAATTGAAATTGAAACTGAGCACATGCACAAAGTTCGCTCATCCGCAATGGAAATAGTTGAGACCAACATATTTGATGAAGATGAATCCTTCGTATTCCAGAGCATTGTTTTTGACAACCAATCTAAAAATATGGTCATTGAAAAGAGAGATGTAACAAATAGGAAAGACAAATCTCGCATAGAGATTAACTTTAGGAAAATGCGGTCATCCCAAATCTCCCTATTTCACCGCGTAACCGATGATGCTCTTGATGATTCCATTGGAGGAATTGAAGTGAAGAATGCCATACTGAAAGACAGAGTCAAGGAATTTGAGGAGGCTTTCATTTCTACCCCAGAGTTTTCCAGTCCTTTAGCAAAAAATGTGCCTGCTACCACGAAAACCAAGAAAAAAGTATCCTCTACCCTCCTTACATTGTCTATATCCCTTGTATAGAATAAAATCAAGAAAATAATGTAGCTAGTTATTGAATCCTGGGAAACATCACAAAATAAAGCTTCCTTCCAAAAGTGGGAAAATGATTTGCTCGAACATTTGCAAGCGAATTTTAAAAAGGATCAATGTTTCTGTGAACAGGTGTTGACCCCTTTTTCCAACCATGCCATCGATACCTCATATCTGAAAAGAAGACAAGAGAATATACCCTTCCCAAAGAGAACCAAAAAAGTAAAAGAATGCTGGCAAAAGAAAGTTAAGAACCTAGAGCTCATTGTCGAATCATGTAAACAAGCCATATTAGAGAAGGAAGAATTATTCACATACCTGATCCAAATAGACTTAGCCGGAAGTACCAATGAGGTTCAAGACCCAAACTTAATTCTCAAATCATTTTCAATGACCAAAGAAGCCTTCAATGAACAACTTGACATTTTAAATAGGTTTTCTTTCGAAAAGTTTTACGACATACTTGAATATCATGTAGATGAGATTGAGAGCTGGGTACTGGACTATTCAACACACAATGAAGAAATTAAACAGAGTCTACATAATATTTCAATGGATCTAAGGAAATTAGAAAAATGACCTTTTCGACATAGAAATCTAGGATGAAATCAACGTGGCCCCCATGAGAAGCTACATTGAAGAATGGTTCCAACAGAGAATGGACAACCTCATCCAGTAAGGGGAACAACCCATTGAAACGATTCCATTGATCGTTGACGACAACAACAAAAATGCATCAGCTTCATAGTAAGTCTATACTGTCATCTTGTTTTCTTTATCAATCCACTTATTATACCTCTTTAAATAGAAAATTGTAACCAAACACTCATAACATCCAATTTCTTCTTTTCAGGTCTTTCTCTCTACCGTCGCGCACTTCTTCTTTCTACATTCCTAATTCTTGTACTTATTTATTTTTATGGTCCACGGGAGCCCTAATCCCAGTCTATATGACAAACACATTTAAATTTCCAGAAATATGGAACAGATTCCAGAAATATGTAACATACATTATTAATTTTTGATAAATTTCAAACAAAACTAATTCTGGAATGCTAAATTTTTTGTGTCCAGGAACCTTTGTTGCAAGACATTATTAGTATTCTATTGTATTTGAATGTTTAATGTGTATTCTATTCCATTTGAATGTTTGGAACGGAAACAAAAATATGAAACAAATTCCAAGAATATTTTTTTGATAAATTTCAAAGAAAACTAATTTGGGAATGTTAATTTTTTTTGTGTCCAGGAACCTTTGTTGCAAGACATTCAAAGAACAACATCATAGCACCTTTTTAAATGTTAAATCTTTCCTGTACTATCAAAAAAATTGCGTACTTCAAAGTTGTTTTTTAGTGTTGTTTTCTGCAACATTTTCATGCCTACTCATCTTCAAATACTTTTATTGTTTTTATCTGTAACATTTTCATGCCTACTCATCTTCAAATACTTTGAAATATCTTGGAACCATTTCATTTAATTTTACTTTTATGCCTATTCTATTGTATTTGAATTCTTAATATCTATGCTTCAGAAATATGGAACAAATACAACCTTTGTTTAATATTCTACTGTATTTGAAATGCTTCTTGGTCTTTTTCCCAAGAACCTTTGTTGCAAATCATTTAGAAAAAAAAATTCTAATCACCATTGAAGTATTTGTTTGATAAATTTCAAAGAAAACTAATTCGGAAATGCTAAATTTTTTTGTGTCAAGGAACCTTTGTTGCAAGACATTCAAAGACCAACATCATAGCACCTTTTTAAATGTTAAATCTTTCCTGTAGTATCAAAACAAAATTGTACTTCGAAGTTATTTTTTAGTGTTGTTATCTGCAACATTTTCATGCCTACTCATCTTCAAATACTTTTATTGTTTTTATCTGCAAAATTTTCATGCCTACACATCTTCAAATACTTTGAAAAATATTGGAACCATTTCATTTAATTTTAC
The DNA here is from genome assembly GCA_010110895.2 of Picea sitchensis. Classification (NCBI taxonomy): domain Eukaryota; kingdom Viridiplantae; phylum Streptophyta; class Pinopsida; order Pinales; family Pinaceae; genus Picea; species Picea sitchensis. The sequence goes on along the minus strand of SNQJ01S0037113.1, from coordinate 19,680 downwards.
TTTAATGTATTTTATTTTATGCCTATTCTATTGCATTTGAATTTTTAATATCTAGGCTTCAGAAATATGGAACAGATCCAACCTTTGTTTAATATTCTACTGTATTTGAAATGTTTCTTGGTCTTTTTCCCAAGAACCTTTGTTGCAAATCATTTAGACAGAAGTTTTCTAAGTACCATGTTTAAACTATATACACCTGACAAAGTGATGCAAGAGCATCGTGCAAAGACAAAGCACGCGACTAAGCCAAATAAATTGTTGGGCGTGTGGGGGAAGAAAAAGAGCACGTTTTCATAAGAACCGTTTTGAATTTTGAAACAAAAGGCATTAATGTAATAGTTAGGAATATGGCGTACTTCACATTTATATCTTGGAGATTGTAAATAGACCTGGGGAAATTACTCCCATCTATCATTTGTATTGAGGCATTTAAGTATGTTAATGTGAGAGTAGGTAGATATGAATGTTAGATTAGACAGTTTAGAGAGTAGGAGGGAAAATGAATATAGACACCCTCACTCTTGTATTATTGTATCATTAGCACAAGCTAGAAGAAGAGAGTTGTAGCAGAGATTTGAAAGGAGAATTCCATGTACATGAGATTTGAATTAATATATGAAGCTTTGAATCAGATTCATGGTGTTATGATGTTCTCTGTTTATACATGGTGAATGGTATGTTCATGGTTGTTTATTCTGTCTGTTATGCATTTGCTTTAATACTGTGTTGAATGCATGATTTCATGTTGAATGTTTGAAGTTTGAGAGAGAGAGAGAGAATGAGTTTCAATTGTTTCTCTTCCTGAGTGAGAGAAGTTCCTGCAAGGAGTGCAGTGAAACATCTGCAAGGTGTGTGTCGACGAAGGTTTGAGTTTTATCTCAAAAAGCTCAGGAAGGATATCGTTTTTCTCATTCCAGTAGAAGTACAGGAGAAGAACAGAGGTCGTGCAAGGAGTGCGTAGACTGTTGGAAGTCTTAGGACTGATCAATTAAGGGAAGGATTGAACGACCACTGTTGCTGAGACAACACAGAGTCGGAGAGATCAAATACCCAGAAAGTATTTGATAGGTCGTCGCAAGGAGTGCGTGCAAGAGTTCTTTCGAGCTTGAAGTTGCCAGAGAAATCTCAAGAGGGTTAACACCTTTGAAAGTACCCAAAGGGAGATAGATATTGAAAATGTCTCGCAGAAGTTAAGTCCCAATGGGAGAACACTGGTTCAATTCACAGAAGTTGTCAAGGAGGGAACGAGCAGTTGAAATTCTCCGAGGAGATCTCGCAAAATTGTGAGGACCGTGGGATTCCATGAAGCTAAAAAGAGGATAAGCGTTGTATGAATCCACCCTTCAGGAGGTAAGACTCAACGTGGATCGTTGATCGTGATAGTGGAACCATCAGATTATTTCAGAATTCAGGATTTCAAAGTGGTAGGGGAATGGTAGTCGAAGGCTTGTTCAAGTCCCGAAAGCCGGGAAGAGTGATAGGTGGCAGGAGTCCCCATCAGGGGTAGCAAGTATTGGAGTGAATGGGTGACGTGTCTTTATCAAATAGGTGGAGTCAAACCTTGTTGACCGTTCGGGGTTTTGGAGGTCGAAGCGCTGGGAGCCTTGCATCCGGATTCGCGAAGTCATGAAGTTCAAAACCTCGATGAAGTGAAAAGTCCATTGGGAAGCCAACCTTTGTTGAACGCATCGAAATTCAACATTTCGGGCTTCGGAGGTTGTAGAGACAGGAACTCTCGACAGCAAGGATCGTAAAATCACGAAACCCAAAGTCTCGGTTCGGCGAAGGGCGTGATCTTACTGAGATCAGGAGACTTGAGTGGTGCCTTGTGGTTGATCACACGAGCATACTCACCAGGACCTGCAGATACACTGTCGAGTGTGTGAGGGATTCCCTATGGGGAACTCAAAGAGTCAATCAGACTCAGGAGGGAAGATTTAGAGCGATCCTGAGCGGACCTCGGCCTAAGGGTTCAGGGGTCTGCGTCACAAATTCATCCTCTGCATGGATACCACATGTACTTCAACTTTCTTCCCCTGTGTATGTACTCAGTCTCACCGTAGTAGTGCATTTATTCCCATTCTAACCTGG
>SNQJ01S0037113.1:0-15588 GCA_010110895.2 Picea sitchensis | reverse complement strand
TGTATGAGATTGTTTCATGATTCATGATATACATAATATATGATAGTGGGGTTTTTAGCTTTACGCTTTCCCGGTAAAACTTTTGTGTTGTGTGTTATTGATATTTCACTTTGTTCATTATGGTTGTGATCGTGGTTTAAATTGCTTCCGAAATAATAATAGTAGAAGTGATTATGTATTTAACAAGTGGCGAAAATTGTTAGATCAGGAGAATCGCAGGAATACATTAATTTTAATCAAAATTTCTACATCTTTGTCATCTTCTGGTGAATCGGGGGACAAGTCAGCCGAGGGGGTATCCAGGGGTAGTGCAACATCCATGGGGCCCAATGGATGGAATCCCAACCCCACCTGAAAGGGGCTGTGACCAGTTGAGTTGTTCGAAAAATAGGACCGTGGAGAAATAAAATAAAACAAATGAGGAAATAAAACACAAAAGATACACAATACAATAGAGACACAAATTTATGTCGTTCACCCAGTGTGGGCTATGTCCACCAGAGAAATTTCTAGGTCCTTAATTTATTATTATCCATCATATGAAGGGATACAACCTACATCAAACCCACTATACATTCCTCTTCTTTCTCTCACAGTATCCTATCTTAGAATACTATCATCATGATAATACCAAAGCCGCAATACATTTCCCTCACAAAAGAGGGTTTCCTTCTAGGGAAAAAATCCCTAACTTAACTTCTATCGTTAGATCTGCAACCTTATAATGAACGGTCTAGATTTACAATGAAATTACAATATACATTTACAAGGAAATTTTTCCTTCAGGGGCTCGCTTGCCCCCGGACCTCGCAGAGGGGGTAACACCCCTCTGCACTCCCCCACGTGGAAGAGTGTACATACTTCTGGGGTGTAAAGTCTTCATGGGGTATAAACACGATTGGAAACAAATACCTCTAAATCAGGAAGATAATCAGGCTCCATAACCAACATGATCTTCGTAGGGCTCAGTTGTAGCTATGTTGGACATAGGGAAGACTCTACCTCTAAATCAGGAAGATAATCAGGCTCCATAACCAACATGAGCTATGTAGGGCTCAGTTGTATCTATGTTGGACATAGGGAAGACTCTCATCCCATGTGCGGGGGTGTTTTAAATTTTACTTGCACATGATATGTATGATCATCTAATTGACAACCTCAATTTGGCCATCTGTCTGGGGGTGGAAGGTAGTGGATTTGGTGAGCTTGGTATCCAACAATGACCAAAGGCTCGACCAGAATGTGTTGAGGAACTTATTGTCAGAGTCTGAGATAATGGTTTGTGGGATCCCAAAATGTACCCATACTCATTCAAAGAAAATCTTGGCAGTGGCTTTTGTTGTGATGTTCTTCTCATAGGCAGCTATAATCACCATCTTGGAAAAGCGATCAACAACCACAAAAACATAGTCATTTCCCCTCTTGGTAGATGGGAGGCCCAACATGTAGTCCATTGATATGGATTCCCACAGCCTGTTAGGAGTAGGCAGAGGGGTGTACATGCCCTGTTTCTTTGTGTTCAGTCTGGAAATAGTGCAGGAAGTGCAGAAATTGATATACTTTCCGACATCCTGTCGAAGTTTTGGCCAGTAGAAATGTTTCTGAAACACTTCCACTGTCTTTTTGATGCCAAAGTGTCTAGCCATCCGACTATAGTGAGATTCCCAAATAATATTTGTGCACTCACTTGATGGAACGTAGAGATGGCCCAAACAACACTACAACCCATCCTAAATATGGAAATTAGCGACCACTGATTTGTCGCCCAACATTTGGTAGGTGGTGGATAAGTCAGGGTCTGTCTCATAGAGGTGGTTCCATCCAGAGCTCTTGTGGCCGTAAGAGTCTAGCATTGTGGTGAGTGTCGCGACTGGAGGTTGGTTGAGGCAATCAGAAAATTGGTTGGTACTTCATGTTTTATACTTGATGTTGAGTTGGAATTGTTGTAAGTATGTGGACCACTTCTGATGGCAGTCATTCTACAATTTTCCTTGGGTCTGCATGAACTACAGTGGCTTGTGATCAGTGTGGATGAATTTTTCCAAGAATGTAATGTCTCCACTGGCGGCAGGTTTGCACAATGGAGTAAATTTCTTTGTCATAAGTAGGGTACTTACGAACAACATCTGATAGTGTCTCACTATGATATTCCATAGGGTGGCCGTGTTGAGTGAGAATGGCACCCACAACATAGTCTGAAGCATTTTTCTTGATCTCAAATGGATTATGCATGTCCGGTAATGAAAGTACTGGGGATGGGCACAAATGATTCTTCAAGTCCTCGAAATATTGTTGTTGGGATAGACCCCACACAAATTTTGCCTTACCGCCACCCCTGGTTACTTGGTTGAGGGCCCATGCGATATGACATAATCCCAACATGAACTTGTGATATATATTGGCGAGGCCCAAGAAGATCCAAAGTTTAGTGAGTGTGGTTTGGGTTGGTCAGTCACAAATGACTTGGATCTTGGTTGGATCCACATGCACACCATGATGATCAATGATGTAGCCTAAGTAATGGACCCTTTCCATGCTGAAGGATAATTTTTCCAAGTTTTCATATAGTTTGTGCTCTTGCAGAGTGTGAATAACCTATTGAATATGCTGCAAGTGTTCCGCCCAAGTATTTTTGTAGATGAGGATGTCATCCAAATACACCAGTACAAAAGTATTGGTGAAAGGTCGTATGATATCATCCATCATTCTAATAAAAGTTGTTGGAGCATTTGTAAAACCAAAATGCATGACCAGCCATTCAAAAAGACCTTATTTTGACTTGAAGGCGGTCTTCCATACATATGTCTGTTCTATTGGGACCTAGTGGTAGAAAGACTTCAGATCAATCTTACTAAAGTATTTTCCCCCCATGAGCTGATCAAGGAGGTCATCGATTTGGGGAATTGGGTATCGATTTCAGACTGTGATTTTGTTCAAGGCTCGATAATCAATGTAGAGTTTCTAGGTCCCATCTTTCTTCTGCACTGGCACAATTGAGCTCCCACAAGGCGATGAGTTGGGATGAATGTGCCCCTTATGGAGCAGTTCTTGGATCTACCTCTTGATCTCCTCATTTTCTAACCAAGAGAGGCAGTAGATTGGCCCATTGGGTAGTAGTGTGCTTGGGGTCATATCAATGGGATGCTTGACCTGGCAGTGCAAAGGTAACCCAGTAGGAGAAGAGAATATATATGAGTATTCTTCCACGAACTTATCCACTTGATTCTATTGTGTGGAGAGATCAGCCACAAAGGCCCTGGATGTGGCTGAGATATTTTTCTCACTCTAAGAGTGAATCACTAAGAAGACAAATTTCCCAGTCTAAGAGATTACCCTCCTGCATTTCTTGGCAGAGATCAAGGAAATAACACTAGGAGGGACTGCCTCGGGTATCCTGTACAATTTTATGTTCAAAGTAATAAAAACACTACAAGGCCTAGACTCATATACAACATGATGTTTCCATAAATAAGGTTGGCCCAAAAGAAAATTACAAACTTTGAGAGGAGAAACATCACACAATACCTCTTCTTTGAAGGGCTTGATTTCGTACGACAGTCGACAATGTTGGCTAATGAAAAGATTGCTTCCTTGGCGAAGCCATCCAATGGTGTAGGGTTGTGGGTGCGACGTTGTCGGCAGGGACAGTCGATTACCGACCTATGCTGAGATGAGGTTCTTCTGGCTACCACTATCAATAATGAAGTGCAATGGGGTGCCTTTCACCCACATATATGAATGGAAGAGGCGCTCAACTTCTTCTGGCTCTTTTGGTTCACCAGGATGGAGCTTGGTAGTAGCAACGGTGGCACTGGGTTCCCCATCAATGATCCATCTTCCCCTTTCTGGTTCTAACTTAGATTCTAAACCCACATCTGATTCAGAGGCTCACTTCAGCCACCAACGACTGCTTTGAACGACAATAAAAAATGTTATGCCAAGGGATCTTATGGAATTCGCACCACTTCCCAATATTTTCTTTGTCTTTCTGGTGTCCTTATTTGCTTGCATCTTTGACTAGTTGTCTTGATATTTTCCATATTTTCTTTGTCCTTTGTTATGTGGGTTGGGCCACCCTTTCTTGTATTTTTTTGTGAGGGGTTCCCAGGCCCAAATTGTTGCATCTTTTGTTTGATCTTCTGCTTGATTTTGACGGAATATTGGTAGGTCGTGCCCAAGGACGAGATGTCTAGAAATTCGATTTCGGTTTGTATGTATCTATGCAAAGCACCGTGATACTTGAGCACTAGATGTCTCTCTGAATCGTTGACACCCATCTTGGTGCGCAAGGTATGGAATATATTTGTGAACTCTGGAACTGCTTGGTCTCTTTGTTTGCGCAGTGTGGTCCATTTGGTATACAAGTCGTCATAACTTTCATCAGGGTAGTATTGTTCCTTAATAGTATCCCTGAAGGATTCCCATGTGGTTATGACTATAAATAATGAAGGTTCCTTTGTTTCCTTTTTCTCATAGAAAGTTTCCCACCAATATTTGACATGGGGAATGACTTTGAGGGGCACAAAAGTAATATTTTCTCTATTTGAAAAGTTATGGATAGAAAAATACCCTTCTAGTAGATTCAACCACTTGTCTACAACATCTGCGTCTATATGAACTTCAAATATAGGAATATCGAAGTTTATTTGTACCTTGAAGGGGGTGGTGCCTCTGCTCTAGGAATATGCGTCGTCTGTTGGTGTCCGCCAAAGGATTTGCACAAAACTATCCATCATCTCGTTCATTTGTTGCATGAGGGCTTCCTCAAGAAACATTTTGAAAGGATTTCCTGTGCCATCATATTTATTTTCTCCTGCCATGAGAGGTCACTTGGGCGTGCTAGAGCTTTTATCCTCAAGATAAATAATCTCGAGACCCAATTCTTTGTACCCTGACCTCGTTGGGGACATGCATTAAGACGGCAAGGAGAAGACTGCTCTGATACCACTGATCCATATTTTATGAGAAGAATGAATTGAATACAAATTATTAAAATATTCTTAACACAAAATAACAAATATATAGTAAAATTGGTTTTATATTCAATAAGGAAATAAGATGAAACTGTAAAATGCAGTGGAAAACAAGCTTGCTGGAATGGTGGTGGCTTATCTTTGGGAAGATATGTGATGGTTATGCTCATTTGCAAGAAGATGATTACAATGAGGCTCTGAAGGAATTTTTACAATAAATAGGAATGTCAAAAACCATAGACATCAAAAAACCTAACCCTAGGAGATGAAGTGCCCAAAATTCATGTGGGCCCCGTTTGGGTAAATTAGTACATCAACTTCTGGGGCTCATAACGTTTGCATATGATCTCCGTTTGGGGAGAACGATAGCTCGTTGGAAAGGTATCGTCGAGGAGATTAATTTTGGGGGACCTATCATGCCTTTGAATATCATTGAGAAGCTTTATCCCAAAAAACCTTCATTTAGGCCCTCAAAATGGCCCGGGAAGTTAAAAACTGCTAAAAATAGTAAATTACCAAAATTGCCAGAAAAATGTTTTGAACTAGTTGGAAAAGGTGGGTGGCCACTGATATCCACCTGGATCACTGTGTGTCACTATATAGTAGTTGTGTACTACTTGGAAACAGTTGTGATATATTGGATGACATTGTAGTAGTTGTGTGCTACTAGCTAATTGTCATGGAGATTACTAGATCGTTTCGATGTAGTTGTGTGTGCTATAGTTTGATTGCAGAGACTGTGTTGATGATTCGAGATACCAAAGGCATTGTATATGCCGTGTGCCTACTAGAAGATTGTAGAGTAGTCAATGGACTACCAGATGAAGAAATCATGAAAGATGCCTCCCTATCTAAGAGGGAGTGTTGATGTTTTGTTAGCTGCGGGAGGATGTTTCCCTCCTAGATGACCTTTCTTAGATGCGAAGAAGATTCTAGAAGAAAGAGATCCATTGAACACATATTGAAATAACCTAGAAGAGAAGTCGACCTAGAATAATAAAGTGATAATGAAAAGACACATGTCTAGAGAAGAAGTTGACCCAATCTAGTGACCAAGAAGACTATAAATAGAGGATGTATTGGCTCATTTTTCAATCACTCACACTCTCCCAGCTACACAAAACCAAGGTACAAGTTTGGAGGAGGTAACGCAGTAGCTGCAAATGCACATTTTATTATTGCTCAGTCTTTTGGTATCTATCTCTTGTGTGCTACTCGTTGAGGAGGTGCACTACCTTTGTATGGTGTTGTTGTTGTAGCTAGGGTGGTATTTCTAGTTAAGATAGCACTTGTGCTATGGTCTATCTGATTAGACTTGCTTTGTGAATGAAATCTATCTAAGAAAGTTTGTTGGGTTTTTCCCCCATTTGGGGTTTTTCCAGGATAAATATTTTGTGTTCTTTTCTGTCTCTTCTTTATGTTGCTACTGCCCAGTACATGATATATATGTTAATGGTAACAAAGTAAAAGAATACTAGTAACACTAATTCTTTGTAAATAAGGAAAATATAACAGATCTAAGAAATTTAGGGTGACCCACTCTGGGTGTAAAAGAGTTTCAAGAAACCAAAAATCCTGAACGTTGAACTCATGAAGTAACGCGAGTCGTTGATCTGAGAATCCTTCAGGATCTCTCTCAAATGTTAGATCGAGCAATCAAACTTAATAGTTGATTAGATAGGTGAGTCCTATGGTCATTCGAAATTGACCCACTTTGGGAGAAAAAGGGTGTTAAATGGATGGAATCCTCGAACGTCGGACTTGTGAAGTAATGTGGGCCATATATATAGGGATCCTTCAGGGTCCTTCTTGATCGTTAGATCAAGTGTTAGTGGAAGGATAGATTAATAGGAAGGGATGACCGAAAACAAACGGTCATTATACCTTATGACCCTCCCATCCATTTACCCCCTGGGACTAAAGGCTTATGATCACGTAGATCATGAGAGAATGAAGCCACAAATCCCCATTAGTCTATGGAGAAAAGAGAGGGAAATTTGGGAGAGATGTGGGTCATCTGATCGTTATTCGACACTCCGAAAAAATCCCACTTCCGGAGTCTTAAAATGAAAGGTGTGGATTTTCCCGAAGGTTGAAGGTCAGAGTGACGTCGACAACTAACGTGTCCAACGTACATGGTGGAATTCTGACCGTGTAATCAGGCAGTCACATGTCATCTCATGGCTAAACCATGTGTCATGCTGACTCATTGTATATGGTATAGGGTCAGAGAGTTGGGTACCACATGTCAAGGTGGAATCATCGCCATGTATCTGCTAGGTGGCAGATGGTATCAGGGACACTTGTACAAAACGCCATGTATGCAATAAGGACTTGCTTTTGGATTTCAGGATTTTGGGAATCCCAGAGGATTTGTGAGTAGAGAAAGGTGGTTGAAGTGTCAAAGCACCGAAGTTTCCCTTATTGTAGTATCCAATCCTGATTGGACAGGCCTGTGTGCATCATGATGAGTTGACGTGCCTAGATAAATCCACGTGACTATGAGAGATTGATTGTGAATTAAATGTGGGACCCTTTTCCCTTGTCAAGTATAAACCATGGGTTGAGAGTGGATGAATCTCATCCATTAGATCCAATGGTGGATCAAGTTCCAATGTATATTCTGAAGAGGAAAGAGACTCCAGAACTTTGGGTCTTCGGGGATGTTTTCATACCTATACAATAATGAAGGAGAGATGAAGGCCTGATATCCACAAAGATCAGGAAATATTTCCCTGAAACCAACAACTACATCATCGTCGGGGGAAGATGACCCAGGCCACAATAATGCCATGTAGGATGGAACGAAAGAAGTGATGCCACGTCGATGTCATGTGGTGAAGGGGGTGGATATTGGCTAACGATACCCTGAAAATTCAGAACGCCATAAATCTTGAACCAAAACTCATTTTTGGATGAGTTTATAGTTGTTGGAAATATCTTAGAGAGTAGAAGGCAATGGCGCCCTTATCCAAGGGATTCAGGAAGCTACGGAATTGATGAACAATTTATACCTCATCCATTAAAAGGGTATTTAAGGGGTTGGGTGTGTGAAAATGTGTTTTGGAGCATGAAAGATAAACCATAATTAATGATTCACACTCTATTCCTACTGGTGGAAACTACCATGCAAATACTACAACTAGAAAAAAAAATCAAGTTATATTGTGGTGGCCCACATTAAACAAATAATTTAGAACAAGAATCAATAAGTGTGATAAGTGTCAAAGGATAGGTATATCATTGAAGAATGATGATATGTATTTCTATTTGATCAACCCCAAGCCTCCCATTTGATATTTGGGCCATTGAATTTGTGGGACCTTTCCCCAAGAGAAGAAAAATGACAAGAGACAAGTACATTATTGTAGTAACATAATACCTTACAAAATGGGTAGAGAGAGATCCATTCAAAATTTATATTAAGGAGGTAGTAGAAAATTTTATTTATGAAAAAATAATCACCCTATTTGGCTATCCTCTTACACTAATAAGTTATCAAGGGATCCATTTTGTGAACATCGCCATAGAAGTAGTCATGAAATAATTTTTGATAATTCATAAGAAGAGATATCATTATCACCAACAAGCCAATGAATCATTTCATTCATTTAACAAAACGTTATCCAAAGGACTCATGAAGATGTGTAACACTGACAAGGATGATTGGGATAACAAGGTGGATGCGATTCTTTGGCATACATGACTCCTTATAAGAGGTTGACTAGTCATATACTATTTAAACAAGTTCATGGACAAGAGGAATTTGTCCCACTACACTTTAGAGATGATGTTTTGATAGGGTATATAAAGTATTAAAATTTGAGTCAACTCAAGCTAGGAAGGATCGACTACACCAAGTTAATAAAGTAGAGGAAGAAAGCGTGATAACACTCCACAAAGAATCCTAGAAACAATAACAAAAGATTTGGCATGACATAAATTTGAGAAAAAATAAATCGATATTGGAGACCTTATACTTTTGGTATGGTAGTATAATTAAGGGAAAACCAAGGAAATTGGAAAAAACCTAGCTTGATCCTTATGTAATTGAAGATATAAGGGAAAATGGAGTAGTGCAACTCATAACACTTCAAGGGAAATTGTTGCATAAGGTAGTTATGGTTCCATATTGAAGAGGTACCATCCCTAAATTTTGGTTAAAAAAGAAGGGGGGAGAATCTCAATGGTAAAAAAACCTTGGGGTGCCATTGAGTAGGAATTTGTATGAAAACTAGCTTTCTCATGGGAAAATTCTTGGCACAAAACAAAAGGAAATTAATAATTATAGTGGTGAAAACCCCTATGGTGCTAGTAGGAAAGAGTTTTCTTGAAAACTAAGTTATATAGTATGACAAATATTTAAAAAAAGGTAGAATACAAGTGGTTGGTTAGGGAAAGTCAAGTGAATAACTATTGAGAGATGGGTATTTAAAATTTTAACCTTAACCACCACAACAAAAAACAAGAAGGATGTTCAATGATCATGACATTTGATTTGGATTTGATGCAAAATGATGAAATTTGTAGCAAAAGGTGTCAGGAAATGAAGACACTTCCACACTAATCCTAGTAGAAGAGAAGAAGAATTTAATCAAGAATGAAAATGAGACAAGCAATCACACAGTACACCGAGATTTTACCCTGGAAACCCTTAACCAAGAAAACCAACATTCCTTTGAGTGTTCTTCTCTCTTCTTGTCTTATTCAATTAGAATGAAAGGTTACATGTCTAACCTTGGTCCAAACCTAAGACAGGATCGACATCATACCTTCTTGCATGCACAATAACAACCATGTATCCAACATGGCTTACATATGCATGACCAACAACCTACATCTAAATATTACTCTAAAGATATTGATTCATTCATTATCATTTTTGGCCTTACAACAAGCCTCTTTATAGGATTTACAATAGGAAAAACCCTAAATATTGGCACCCAAAAATCGTTGCAAATCCATGCATATCATTGGCTACAAATCTCACAAAACCCAGAATTCTTTTATAGTCGACTCCAAGTCGGGTTTACTAGTTGACTACAGGTCGACCTTCATTTAGTCTCTATTCGGTCATATCATGCCCACACTTCGACCTCTTGTCATTTGAATTTTCATCAATATATTTGACTTCGACTTTACCCAGTCGAATCCCTCAACCTTTGAATTTATTTCGATCCACCTCGAACTTACACCAACTCTTTCTTTCCCTTTACTACAAATCCTTCAGGTTATTTCATGTATATTTCTTCTTCTAGGTCCCCATGTAGGAACAATTTCTTTGCATCCATATTTTCTATCTCCATATCGAATGATGCAACCAGATACATTAGTACTCTAATGGAAGTTAGTTTTGTAATAGGGAAATCTCATCGAAGTCAACTCCCTCGACTTGGGAATATCCTTTCACTAACAATCGAGCTCTAAAATTCTTGACTTGTCCTGCAACATTCATCTTCTTGTTGAACACCCACCTGCTACCAACTTGATTTGTTCAACTAGGTAGCTTGACTAAATACCATGTCTCATTATTGTACAAGGATTCCATCTCTTTGACTATGGTGTCCTTCCATAGTTTACCCTCTATCGAGTCGACTTCATCACTGATCAACTTAACATGAATGCAGAACAGAAATTGGGAAGACTATACCTTTCGACTATTTTTCTTACTCTTTCTGACCTCCTTATCATTGGAGTCAATTGTTTCTCCTCTTCCTCACATTCGGTTGATTCATTTGAATCATCTTCTTTGTTCCTCAGTTCAAACCACATTGCATCAAGACTATTCTCGGTCTGAACAACTTCTTCAGGCTCATACTTACCTCTGACTTCTCTGAAGACCACATCTCGACTATACAATGTTCTCCTTGATGCATGATCCCAGATCTTATATCCTTTCATTCCTTCTTTATATCCAATGAAAATACATTTGACTTCCTTCTTGTTTAGATTGCTCCTCTTTTCCTTGGGAACATGCACAAATGCATCACAACCAAATACTTTGAGATGTGCCACCGAAGGCTTCTTACCCAACCATACCTCATGTGGAGTGTTTTTTACTAGTGTCGACGAAGGAGAAATATTTACTAGTTACCTTACAGTGTCAACTGCCTCCACCTAGGATTCTTGTGCGATCCCAACACCACTCAACATGCTCCTTGCCTTATCCATCAACGTTATGTTCATTATCTCAACAACTCCATTTTGTTGTGGGGTATATGGTGTGGTATTTTGGCGTGCTATGCCACACTTCTTACATAACTGATCAAAACATAATTCACCACCATTGTCAGTTCTCAACACTTTAATCCTCTTCTTTGTCTGTTTTTCTACAAGAGATTTAAACTCCTTAAATCTCTTGAAAACGTATGATTTCTTCTTCAGGAAATATATCCATGTCTTCTTAGAAAAATCATCTATGAAGGAGACATAATACAGGGATCCACCAAGTGAAGGCATTGTAACCAGGCCAAACAAACCACTATGCACCATTTCTAAAATCCCATTTTCCCTTGTCTCTCCAGATGGGAACCTCACTTGACTTTTCTTTCCATATATGCAATGTTCACAAAATTCAAATTCTAAACCACATTCAGGAAAACCTTTTACCATACATTTTCTTTGCATAGATCGAAGAAATTTTTCTCCTATTGTCCCATCCTCTTGTGCCATAACCTAGTCGAGTCAATCTCACCAAGTCTTATTGAGTCAGTTTGAACTCACTTGGCTCGAGTCGAGTCGAGTTGTGTCGACATTGAGACAGGTCGAGTCATAGTCGATTCAATTTCATAAGAAATGATGTTGTTGCATCCAGTCGAGTCGAAATTCCATAACAACTTATACATGGTACCAATTCGAATTCCTTTCATTAATACCATCACACCTTTGACCATTTTTCATGAATCCTTTTCAAACAAAGTATGAACACTTGCATCACTCATCTTATTGACAGATATCATGTTTCTTGCCAAACCCAAAATGTGAAGCACACTTGGAAGGGTTATTTTCCTCTGATACTGTAGTGTCAATTGGAATCTTCCCCATCCAACAATTCTGGTTGTCAAGTCATCCCCCAAGAAAACATCACCCCCATCATATCTTTCATATTCAGAGAACCATTCTTTATGTGGTGTCATATGATAATATTATCCTGAGTCAATCAACCAAACATATTGATCCGAATGTATACTGGTCAAAGCCAGGTACACATAACCTCCTTTCTGGGAGATTATATTTCTCTCAGTCGACTGCTTCTCATCAAATCTAGCATTGCCTTATGTTTCCTTCGACTTACAGTCCTTTTTATAATTCCCAACTTTACAACATTTCCAACACCCTCTTGTTGACTGATTCAGGGATTTATATCTATCCTTCAACTTGAACTTTCTACCAGAGAATCAACCTTTATCTCTATCTACCTATCGACCTCTCACTACCAAATCATCTTTGGTCGATCCTTCCATGTTATTCCTTCTCATTTATTCCGACAAAAGAGAAACAAACATGACCTCTAGTGCTAGTGTGGTTGTATTACTCCACCACGACTAAGATATCCCAGGATTCTGTAAAAGAACATAATAGGATGATACACTTCTCCTCATCAATGATCTTAATGTCCATATATGATAACTATATTAACACTATATTAAACACATTTAAGTGCTCAGCCATCGAACTACCATCACTCATTCTCAAAAGATACAGTTTCTTTCTGAGAAACAACTTATTTAACAGAGATTTTGAATGGTATAAGCTTCTCAGCTTGTCCCACGGTTTCTTGGCCAAATCTTCATCTGAGACATTCAGCGTGATCAAATATGCAAGACAAAGATAGATCGTACTTATTGCTCTTCTTTCGAGTTTCTCCCATTATTTCATCGACATGCTTCTGCTGGGTACCTAAACAAACCACTATCCATTGTTCTCGATATACAAGAAGATATTCCATTTTAAGATTCCAAAGCTCAAAATTATAGCCATTGAATATTTCTATCTCTATTCTAGAACTACTCGTCATTCTTTATCATGATCTTTAACACAATTTATGACTTACAACTCTTACTGTACCTACAGATTAGTTCTCAAATTCAAGATTGACAAATCAAGATCTGATATACTCGCCAAAGAATAACATGGCTCTAATAACTCACTTGTCAAGGAAAACCTAAGCTCTGATACCAAATGTCAGGAAATGAAAGACACTTCCACACTAATCCTAGAAAAAGAGAAGAAAATTTTAATCAAGAATGCAAATGGCACAAGCAATCACACAGTACATCGAGATTTTACCCTGGAAACCCTTAATCAGGAAAACCAACATTCCTTTGAGCATTATGCTCTCTTGTTTTCTTATTAAATACAAATAAAAGGTTACATGTCTAACCTTGGTCCACACCTAAGACACAATTGACATCATACCTTCTTACATGTGCAAGAACAACCTTGTAGTCAACCTGGTTTACATATGCATGACCAACAACCTACATATAAAGATTACTCTAAATATATTGATTCATTCATTATCATTTTTAGCCTTGCAACATGCCTCTTTATAGGCTTTACAAAAGGAAAACCCCTAAATATTGGAACCCAAAAACGGTTACAGATCCATGCATATAATTGGATACAAATCTCACAAAACTTGGGATTTCGTTATAGTCGACTCCAAGTTGGGTTTACCAGTTGAGTACTAGTTGAACTTCATTCGATCTCTAGTCAGTCGTCTCATGCCTATACTTCGACCTCTTGTTTGTTGACTTGTCATCGATATCTTTGACTTAGACTTTACCCAATCGAATCCCTTGAACTTCGACCTGCTGTCGATACACCTCGACCTTCGACCGCCAGTCAATTCACCTCGACTAGACTTTCACTGCAAATAATATAACAACCCAACAAAAGAGAAATACAAAAAAATAGGATTGACATTACATAGATATGAAATAAATGAGAAAAGGAAAGGAAATCATGATAGAAGCGAAGAATCATCAAAAAAGGCAAGGCTATACCTCAATGGAAGGTTGAAATAGTGAATAAAGATGGAAGATAATTGATAGGAAACTTGAAATGAAACAATGCTCTGATAAATAGAAGAATGGGAAAGTTGGATGGTGATTGATTGATAGGATGGTGAAAGTTTAACTTGGATCGATTGATCAGAAAAAGAGATTCAAATGAAGATTGATCAATTGTAGTGAAAAACAAAGTCAATATAGAGAAGACAGTTATTGCACAACATTAATAAACCATGTCATCGAAGTGACATTCACATGAGAGACCAATGCTTAGAGATTATGCATTTGTCTATAAATAAGGTTTTTAGAAACAAAGAAAGGATAAAGTGAGAACTAGAAGATAAGAATAGAGCTAAGAGATTGAAAATTGAAAGAAATTGAGAAAATCACCTAACAAGAATTCAACCTAGGCTAAAAAATGGAACCAAATAGGCATAGTTCTGTGAGTACTCATGTCTAAGAAAATGGAACCCTGCACTAAAAATAGGTTCAAAAAATATCCAATGAAGGAATTGGGTGCAATAATGGACAAAAACAAGAATGTAAAGATGTAATAAATTAACTAGGACCACCGTTGGTAGAATTACAAGAAATGGCTGGTAGTAGAGGGGTAATGGAGAGATGATATATTAATGTTGGAGAAATCAAATATTAGGTTATACTTAGGTGATCCTCAATTATCATGGTTAAAAGGGTTGAAGGAGGAATAATCTAGATTTATTATTAGTCACTATCACGAAGGAAAGATTTGGTTGGATGAGATAGTTGAAATTACTACACAACTTGTTCGATCAATCAAAGGGATTATTCACACATTAGAAAGTATCCCCAAAGCTATCAAACATGTTGAATGGATATATAAGTTTAAGAAGTCATGAATTCAAACAATCTAAAAGGGTTAGTTATAATTCAAGTCTTGATAACATGGGACAATGACAAAGGGAAAATGATTAGATAATAATTGAGAAAGAGAAGTCAAATTTTGGAATCCAATGTAACACATATTATAATGAATCCCTAGATAAGGCTAAGGAAATAATAATTGAATCCTTGAAAAATAGGATTACTATTGAGAAACATCTATTAACAAAGATGGCAAGGTGTCATTAGTTGAAGGCATAGTAAACATAAGAATTTGGTGGCTAATATAGTTGGTTATTTCCTCTCCATTTGTTCTCCTTGGTTGGTTTAATTGAAGTGTTTTTCTAAGTCCCAAGTTTGAATATATTCATCCAATCTCTCCTATGTCTCCTGCTTACAAGAGTTTGAACAAAAGTATGTTGGTGAGGAGGTAACCTTCTCAAATAATATTTTTTAGTAACCACAAAATTAATAATAAGGCAAGATGTTAATGCCTTTTAGTAAAAATGTCTACACTTAGTATTGTAATAAAAATAACCTAGAATCGTCATTTTTAAGGCTTATCAAATAAGAATTTCCAAGTTTGTTCCACAAGAGGAGAAGCGATTTCATAGGTACATAGAATAGGAGCCTAACCCTTCTTTGTACTTTTCCTTTCCTTCAAGACCTTGTATCTTATCCTAGTATATATTAGGATAAAATTAGATTCAAAACCTACTACCTCATATAAGAGGATAAGA
>SNQJ01S0037112.1:51286-76584 GCA_010110895.2 Picea sitchensis | reverse complement strand
GGATGTAACTTACTAAAATCAACAAAACATCATTAAAAAAAATTCCTTTGCAAAGAAAGAGGTTAAATATCATTCATTGGGGTTTTGAAGTGCTTGATTTCTATCTCATTGCCACACATAATATGCATGAATAAGGACCTTCCACATGTACAAGACACACCGTAATGTTTTTCCAATAGAAAAATTATCTCAATTATATTGATAATATAATTCTTTTACATCTTTGCCTCCATAACTAGGCATAAACTGTTCCCCCAAACGGATCGGAAAACTACATACCTAAAACATACCAAAAAACCATATGATTATGAGCAGTAACCTAGATGAGCTCAATATGTATCATATCAATAAACAAAAAATAACCTCGGAACTGACAAAACATACACCATTACATCTGTTATAACCCTATAATTTATAGGATCAACTGCTGATTGTAATTTTGTTTCCTTTAGTGTTTTTGACTTGCAAATATTGTTGCATTCTACAAGAAAAAAGAAAAGAAAAAAGAAAGAAAAGAAAAGAAAAAATGAATAAAATATGAGAAAAATAAAAAGAGGGCATAAAAGAAAAAGGATAAAGCCCCATGAAAATGAAATGATAATGACTTGATCCATACAGTTTAAACATGGCCATGTCCTTTTAAATTTAAGTAGTTAGGATTAGTGAATAAGCTTGACTATACTGTCTAATCTTAGCCAAGTAAATTAGGTTAGCTAGTGAATAAATTTGACCAAATAGTCTAATCTTGGTCAAATAACCCCAGGGTAGAGTATTTTCTTAGCCCAACAGTCTAAGTTGGGCTAAAGGTGAAAATGAGTAGGTTAGTACATAGGTTAGTTAGTTTCTCTTCAATAAAATATGTAAGATGATCGATGAAAAATGCATGATTTTAATGGTGAAATGTTTTTCTAACCCCATGGTGGCCAAAGCAAGGGAACAACGCACAAAACCCGTAAAAAGGTCATTAAGCCTAAGTTTGGCCTCATATACTGAAATGCACTCTGGAGATTAAAGATTGGGCCTAGATCTATGACTAAGCTTTCGGCACTCAAATCTACGGCTCTGAAGAGATTCTGCCCCCCCTAATCGTTCTACCTTTAACGGTGGGGCGGGGGGGGGTCCGAAAAAGTGATTAAAGTGTGCGCTCAGATCTACGGTCATCCCGCCAATGTGCAAATGGATGGTCCACAAGAGATTCCGGACCCCCCAGATCGTTCTACCTTTAACGGTGGGGGCGGGTCCGACATGATGGTTAAAGAATGCGCTTGAAAAAATGGTTGATCTAGCTTTGTTCAAATCAACGGTCAGTGAGAGATCCCAGACCCCCCCCCCAACCTTTCTACCTTTAACAGCCCAGGGGGGGTCCGGAATGAAGCAGTCTCCAGGCGGGTCCCACCCCTACATGGAATCATCTCATTGCATCTTACCTCCCCACTCCAAACATTTACCGCTTACCATTTTTCCAACTCACCACCGTCATCCAGAGATGTCACATCCCAAAACCACCCTTGCAAGTCCCATTTCATGACCCGTCAGCATGTCCCCTCCATCTAACCGTTACGGGTCATATCTTTTTCGTTTTTCCCCCAATCACCATTCTGCACATCAATCGAGTACACACGTCAGATGTCCTTCACCCCGACCCCTCATGCTCTAAAAGACTCGTTGATTATTTATTACTAGCCACATACTCGTTGTTCACATGACCTGTCCTTTTTCTCCCAATGGACACCCGTTCACTAAATCCCAACCCCATTTCGATCATTCGCATTCCACTCACACTCCCTGCCTATCAGAGACTCATTCTCCTTCGCCTCTGCAACATCTCATCCAGTTGTAGCTTTTTCCTACTAACATATGCTTAGTGTGCAGGTACCGGTGGAAATCAATGGCACCCAAAAGTAAAAAGTCAAATGTGGAGGAAAATCCCTTTCTCCCACCTCCTGTCGATCTCGACCGGATCCCATTAGTAGACAAGGACTATTTAATCTCAGAAACCAGGTCCGATTTCGACTTCATTGAGCTACAGTCATGGTTTAAAGACACCTTCATCGATCAGAGCGATGAAATTGGGCTCTGGCAGTCAAGTTTCCCTCTGTATCTTTTTCCCCAAGTCTATCATTTTCCCAAATTTGATCTCAAATGTCAAGCGCACTACCTCCGTGATCAGAGATCCATAATATCTTCATCTGGAGAAACCTTTTTCCTTATTACACCAGAGGCCATCGATCAAATGATGCAGGTACCCAGAGTCGAACCCCGTTATCCCCTCACAATTGAAATTCTGACAGAAATGTATCAGAACCTGTCTTTTCCCCAAAGAGCACAAATCTTTGAGTTGTTCCTCCCACAAGATGCCCAATTCCCTAAGAAGAATCCTCCCTATCATTCTTCCATATTTTCCGAAAAGGGAAATCAAATTATCTCGACACTGTTTTGTTTGCTCTGTTACTTCTCAGATGAATGGGTGGATGAACCTATCCTAGGTTTCCTGTCCATTTTCTCCGTTGAAGAGAAAGTTGCCACCCAGTTTGATTACAACGGTTTTTTGGCCGATAACCTGCATGAGAAACTGGAAAATTTCCCTACAGAAGGCATGTTCCAGTATTCTTCAATACTGGCCTACATGTTTATGTTCTATCATGCAAACAAATTTTCCTTTCTCATGCAGAAGATGGACAAGGATGGAAAACTGCAAGCAGTAACTCTATGGACGTCGTTGCTCAGAAGAAACTCCACCGAGTTCAGTTTCAAACAATTCATCAAGTTGTTTTATCACCCAGTGGTAGGCATGCTCAATGGAAGACCAGAATCGAGGATAAACGAGGAGATCCAAAGAGTTCTGCACCTTTCGGATCTCCAAAGACTGGGGACTGGTTCCTATACCAGAATCACAGAGAGATCAGAGTGTATGGGTGTGAACTAGCTCCATACAAACTGCACAAGTATGTTCCTGTTCGAATATTTTCACTAGAGTATATTCATCAGATGATAAACTCAGATGACATTCACTTTGTGTCTCTGAAGAAAAAACAACAGATGAGGATTAAAGGGCAAATAGGATCGTTTATCTGCAACAGTCGAGCTACTGGGGAAGAGGCAGATAAACTATTAAAGGAAATAAAATTTAGCACCAGCTTCATTTGGCGTTATGATCCAAGTGGGATCATTGTAGAGATGAGATCCAAAAACAAAAGTTCACCTTATGCTCACGCCCTCAAACTAGAAATTCAAAAGTATGTGAACCAAACAGAGTGGGAGGCAAATACTTTGGTAGATACTGAACAGCTGGAATCTCCTTCAGTCTCCTTTTCACAGACTACCACTCCACAGGTACCAAAGGAAAAAAGGCCAAGAAAGGATGCCTCACCTTCAATCACTGAGATATCAGTAGAAGATTTTCAGGTATACAACAAAAGACCCAAAACCACTCATGCCACTCACATGTCTGGTGAGTAAGAGCCTTACTCTGCCAGAGTGTTTGAGGGAAAACATCAAGTGGTGTCCACTTCTTCTTCAAAGAAGCAAACGGATATAGATGTGACCACCCAAGCTCCACAAGGATCAGTACCTCTGAACATCTTCGAAAAATATGACATGATGAAAAAGAAGAACCAGATGCTGACCAACAACACTTATGCTCAGTTATGGAAGCAAACCTCCACAACACAAAACATAATGTTGTCAGCTTTTGACACAGAGAAAGGAAGAATGCATCTAACATTTCTACAGGCACAGTTTCCTCAACCCAAAGAGATCACTGAATACAAAAGGTCAACTATTGTTTTTGACACCAAACAAGTCCATCCAGCTGATCAGGTGGATTTGCACAGACATACTGGAGAAATGGTTTTCTCCACCTTGGCACATGCTTCCTCTATGGAATCAAAGTTACAGATATCTCTAAACAATGTTCAGACTCAATTGAAGTTGGAAAAGATATCCTCTTTTGCAAAGGATAACATAATAAAATCCTTAGAGGAGTTGGTGCTCAAGATTGGGTATGATCCCTCAAATGTAAAAGAAGCAGAGGAGATTATAAAGAAAAAGAATGTTGACATTACATCTCTGAGAAAACAACTGAAATTTCCACCAATAGAGGATTCACAAGCTAAAGAAATAGCTGAGACAGAAGACGAGAAAGAGGAATTGCTGAAGCTAATCATGCAGCAGAACGCACAGATAAAGGAAATGGAGGCATAATTGGAAAGGTTAGTGAAAGAGAAGGAACAATCAACCCCGATGGAAGTCATTCCATTGAGTGTAGTTCCCCTTGAAGAAGTCAGTATAACAGCGGTGCCTATGACCACTACAGTAGAAATTCCATCGACAACTCCATTGACAACACTAGAAAAGACTGTGGAGCTAGCAAAGTCCATGGAGGAGATGACTCTGCAAGGAACAGAGATCAATAGGCTAAAAATGGAGGTTGAAAACCTCCAGGAACTCAAGTCTTCCTTCCAAACAAGATACAATGTTGAGAGACAAGTATCAGAGAAGCTTAAGCAGGAAATACATCAGCTCCAAAAACAAACAGTGGCAGGTAAGACATTAGCAGAGGCTAAGGAAAATATCTGGACATACATCTCCAAATCCATAAACGCGATTTGGCCCATGGTGCAAATCATGTTCGAGCAACATGATATGGTGCTAAAGAGTAGGCAGGCCATCGACAAGATAAGAAGAGAGTTGGGTGAAATGCCCTCGACAGCTAACAAGATCATCAAGTTTCTGAATTCAAAAACCAAGGAAGAGCTTGAAGAACTGAAAGTCGAAGAAAGAATAGAGACCATCCTCGAAGTCAAAAGGGTTTTGACCAAAAGAGGATTAATGTTGCAGTTGGAAGAGAAAGCTTAGAACATGGACATTGGAGTTCAGAGATTTTTTAACAAACTTGAGGCCTTACAGAAAAAGGGCCTTCCTGGCTTACTTGTCCTAAATGATAAATTGATGACTTTATCCGATTATAAGAAAAAGATTGCAACCATGGCCAAAGACAGTTCCAAGTTCTCATGGATATAGGGTAGTATCACAAGCAAGGCATTCTTGGAGACTTTGCAGCCTGAATTCAACATACAACACGAGATCAAGTACATTTTCCTCACCAAGCCGACTTTTGCTAAGTATACCGAGATGGATGAAATATACCGTCGGCTATTGAAAGTTATTGTCCCAGGTACAGAAAGATGGGATGAGTTGTGTGAATTGATTGAGTAAAGATATAGGTCTCATCCAAATTAGCATCCAGCGTAGTAAAAGTCATGTGAATGACTCACCAATGGTCTTCCCCAAAATCAGCATGAAAGATTCGACACATCATCATTTGTTCCTATATTTCTGCATCTTGTTAGATACTTAGTTAGATTCAAGGTCTGCCACATCCTGATCATTAATGACAGGGTCGTTTATAACTCTGATTATAAATATTTCAAACTTATAAGTATTGAGGGTTGATCTTTACGCCCAAGCAAGCTGTAATTGCTGTAATTTTTTCAAGATATTATTCTAGTAATACAAAGAGACATTTCACAGGATTCATGCGTGTTAGTTGTTGGTGAAGTTTCCTCTGTCTTCGTAAAAAAAAAAAATTCTTAGTTATCATATTGTTTTTCTAATCTAATCTTTAAAAGAAGTTAAAGTTGCATAATTTGCCATTGCGTACTCTATTCTTAATCTTTTACAAATTTAAATGTTTTTCTTCTGATGTTACAACAAATAAATTCTTAATTGCTTTTTTGTTTTAACTGATATCTCACCTTTTCAACTATCTATCATTTTATTCCTAAAGAATCCAGCAATTGCACTACCTTGCCCTGTAAAACGAATCTTCTAAAAACTGTCCTTTGATCTCTATTTTTATAAAATAGACCCCATAGCCTAATGGAAGCGTAAGAGACATTCAACCATTTTATTAAAAAACACAAACAACTTGGTACTTTTCCTTTTTAACTAGCCTAAAATCTAAAAATCCAAACAAAACTAAATCTTACAGAGAGATCCCTCTCTGAAACTGGCAGGGCTAGATCCCAGTTTCTAAGTGATTGGTTAAGGTTACCTCTGAAAAATTTCTTCTTGCCTCACAACAGCCTCTGGGAATTTACAGAGTGATAACAACATCAACAAAAAAACATAGGGTATCAACAAACATAAATAAGACCGCAACACTATAGGAAGTTGATATGTCTTTTTTGTCCCGCTATACCATTGTTCCAATGATAATATACGATGCATCCTTCTGGTTCTGAATGTGCTTTCTTTGATTGGAGATCTACATCCTTGTTGAATTCCCTAGGAATATGATCAAAATTGATGAAGTTGAAGCCTTTAACCAAGTCCTTTATCCTGTCTTTCCATCACTCGATAGCACAACCTTTGAGAGTGCCTTTGTTTAATAACCAATCAATCACTACTTTTGAATCACCCAGAATTTGTAAGCAATTGATTGATAGATGAGAAGCCATAACGAGGGTAGTCCATGCTCCTAAAAGTTCAGCTTTTGTATTAGTTCCTCTGCCACAGTTATAGGACCATTTTGTGATAGATTGGTTTGGAAATTTCATAACTCCACCCACGCCACAATATAATCCATCCTGTTGGGAAACCCCATCAAAATATGAGATCAAAAAGTTGATTTTCTGCTATAACATAATACTCCTCGGAAGTTTATCCTTTTTTTCCCCTTCATTGTCGAGATGTTGAGCAAGGGATTTATAGATCATCACAAGATGGGAGGGAGAGATCCCCTCGAAAATGTCTTTGTTCCTTTCGTTCCAGATGTTCCAACAAATAAGTGCAGCCAAAGTCGATGGGACTGACTTATCCTCATACCAAATCTTAATGCATTCTTCCAAAGTAACACCAAACCAATTATTTTTATAGCCATGCATTATTCTTACCTTATTCCATACACACTGGGTAAAAGGACAGTGAAGGAATAAATGTTTGATTGTTTTTGAATCCTGATTACATAAATAGCATATCCTAGGACCTTCTCTGCCTCTGGCCTGAATAATGTCCCAGGTGAGGATCTTTCCTTCCACTTCCAACCATATGAATAGTTTTATTTTCAATTGTATTTTCCATTTCCACATCGCTCTGTGCCAGCCCCCGAATTTCCTCAAGTTCTTCGTTGACAGAATGGCCCAAAAACTTTTTACAGTTGGTATTTTGGAGTGGTCACCACCTGTTCATAGCAATGTGTCTTCACGATTCTGCAGATAAGATCTAGAGTCCATTAATTCCTTCCTGAAGTGATTCCACTCATTGGCTAGATCACTCAAAAGGCCAATCTCATTACTTCTAAGCCAATAATCTGTGAAAGGAGAGATACCGCTGGTCTTCAGTGCTTGAGCCAATGTATATACATTCTTTTGATGCAAAGCAGATATCAGTTGGACAGAGAGAAAGGATTTCTCCCCCATCCCTAGAATCTTATCTTCCCCCAGGGATATGAGTTGGCCCGACCCTAGGTTCCAACTCAACCAATGATTAATTAAATGGATAGACTTTAGAAGTCCGCCCCAAATCCCAAAATTTTCCTTCTGCTGAAAGGTCACGGACTTGAACCAATTTTTGATAGTAGTGTGTGGAAGGTATTTGTCCTTTAAACATGATGCCAGATACCATAACTCATTAATAACATCCAGAGTGAGTTCGCAACCAAGGCATGCTTGAAATCCATGATATTTCGAAGATCCCAACCCCCATAGTGCTTTGGTAAAGAAATATGATCCCACTTACAAAGGTGATAATGCTTTGTGTCTTGATTTCCTTTCCATATGAAATTGATCATTAATTTCCTCAAAGCATGTAATACCAAACATGGAATCACTGCTAAAGACAACCAATAGACATGTTGACTTTCTAATACCACCTTTAGAAAGGTAAGCCTACCACCCAAAGATAACCACCTGAAACACCAGTTTGTAATATTTTTTTCCAATATTTGGATCAACCAGTTCCAATCGCTAGCCCGTAGGGGACTTGTCTTTAAATAAAAACCAAGATATGTAAAACCCGATGCCAAATCAGAAAAATTAAAAGGAAACATAGCTTTGTAATCAGCTAACTCCTGCTCGAACAAACCTACTTGATGTATAGTGGATTTTGTATCATTTATCACCAACCGGATGCTAAAAAGAAAGATTTAAGTACTTTGTCTATCTCCCACCATTCCTCCACAGTGGCATTGGTCATAATAATAACATCATTGACAAATAATATATGGAGAATTTTGATAGTTCTTGAAATGTTTATGCCCGACAGTTTCCCTTCTCTTTGACTCTCCTTTAATAGTAAAATTAAACCTTCCATAACTAGGATAAAGAGTAAGGGTGACAAAGGGAAACCTTTCCTTAAGCCTCTACCACTTTTGAAAAAATCGGTAGCCTCTCCATTTATTAATATAGCGAAAGATGTTGAGTCCACACAACTCATGATCCAATTAGTCATTTTTGTACCCAAACCAATCTGAATAAGAATTATCCTCAATAGATCCCAGTTGATACAGTTGTATGATTTTTGAAGATCCAGCTTTAATACTAATGACTTTATCTTCTTCTTATGTATGCTATAGAGACACTCATGAACAATACCGATAGCATCCTGGATTCAGTGCCCTTGTAAAAATCCCAGTTGTTCCTCAGAAAGCGATCTAGATAGGATGGGCTTTATCCTGTTGGCAATAGTTTTTGAAATTATTTTATAGCAAAGATTACATAGGGAGATCGGTCTAAAATACTTGAAAGAAGTATGTTTGTTTATCTTGGGGATTAAGGCTATGAATGTCACATTTAAGCCACCATAAATTTTCCCTTTCAATCTCGACTCCTCGACCATATTCAAAATATCCCCCCCGACAAGATCGAAGAAGTGTATAAAGAATTCCACAGTACAGTCGTCAGGGCTTGGACTTTTATCAATCTTGAAGTTTTTTAGTACATCTCTTAATTCCATCAAACTCACCAGAGCATACAAACCTTCATCTTCAGCTTCTGTGATCATATTAGAGAATTTATCTGCCACCTTGACTTGTTCGGGTATGGAAAAGACTGTATTCTCCTTGAAAAACTGTTTGAAATAGTTGATTGCTTCGGCCTTGATGTTCTTTTAACCTGAATGTATATTTCCCTCTTCATACATAATCTCCCAAATGAACTTTTTATTGCGTCTGAAGTTTGCAAAATTATGAAAACAATTTGTAATTTGATCCTTGCTCTGAATCCATATAGCCCTGCTACGTTGGCACCAACGTTCTTCATTTTCATATAACGATATATTTTGTTCCTGTTTGATATCTTTTAATAATAATTCTTTCTCTATTGTAATAACACCTTCCGGAGTTTCTTGTAGTAGCGCAGAAATATCCATTTCCATACCTTTGAGATGAGCGCTTTCCTGTTGATAACAAAGTTTTTGCCAATGCTTTGTTTTATCCTTTAAATCCTTTAATTTCCACATTAGTATTTTTTTGTTTAATTTCTTCGCCAATATATTTTGTTTGTTTCCAAAGAGCATGAACCATCAAGTCAAATTCACTATCTAATAGCCATTGAGGATTGAGTTTGAATGGGTATTCTTTAAAATTTGGAGGAACCTCCAACTAGAGCAGAATCAAGGCGTGATCAGATATAAATGGGTATTATACCCAAGAACAGTAGATGCCTACCCCCAAAAGATAGTCCTCTGCAATGAGAAATATTTTCAATTGCTTGGAGATCCGATCCGCACCAGACCGCCCATTTCTCCATGTAGGAACTATTTTTCCCAAAGCCACATCAATGAGATGCTTCTCTTGAAAAAGGGATTTATAAAATCCATCCAAAAATCCCACTAATGAGGAGCCTCCCCAAACCTCTTTTGATGATAACATCAAGTTCATATCCCCCGAAATGATTAAATTATTTATAGATAATAAACTGGAGTCCGCCACCTGATTCCAAAATCTCTTCTGCTCAACACAGGGCCCATATACATTCAAGAAGGATACCTCCTTTTTATTTGCTATACTAAAACCTGTCAATTAGATCCCACCACAGGTAAGGAAGGAATATAATTCAAAAACATTTGGATCCCATGATACTAACATACCGCCAGAAGTTCCAACAGAGCTTACTGCACAATTATACCAAGATGGTCTAAGTGTGCTCATAAAATTTCAAGCTTTTTCTTAATGAACCAGTGTTTCTTGTAAAAATATAATATCTGGTCGAGTTTTATCAAGAACCCTTCGATACGAGGCAGTTTTAGGGCGCCCCCTGTCCCTTTGAGATTGAGAGAGAGAAAAATCATTATTTTCCCCTTGCCTAGGCCTTCACTGCTCTAAGTGCCCCACCTTATGATGTAGTAGGAGTAACGGAATCTAAGGTAGATAAAGTAGCCGACTTTTTACGCGCGCTCCTAGTTTTTATAGGGAAAATTTCAATTTCTAACCCACGATACCAATCATATTCCTTCCTTGACCCACCCTCTAGTGAGTGCGACTAGCTAGATTCCCTAGACGTGATAGGAGGTTTTATAACAGACTTCCCTAGGAATACCGATAAATTAACTGAAGAGCCACAATCTCGAATATAGGGTAAATAGAAGTCTAAGACAACAGAGAGAGAAGATTCGTCTTCCTCAGTTCCTGATAACCGGGAAGAAGAGTGGGATATTCCATCAGTGATGGTTGGGAATCAGTAAATGGTTCAGGAGTCGGTGTTCCCAATGTCCCTGAAATGTTATTCTGATAAATACCATCTATTGGTAAATTCGGGGAGCTATGTATCAAGGGAGGAGCTGTCAATGTGGAAGTAACAATGGTAGGGTTCAATGACACTTTCCCAACATCAGGTACCTTAGCATTTACCGAAACTCCCCCATCCACAACCCGATAAATTTCAACATTAGTTGTCATGTTTTTTAACCACTCCGAGGAATTAATAACATCCCTTTCCATGAGAGACAAAGTGGAAAAGAGAAAAGGGCAATAAGTTTGTAACTTACCCACTAATGAAGCCATTGTTCCCGGTGAGCTATCATCTCCTTGGTCCATCTGAATGGGTCCCGGTCCATAGAACCCAGAATCCAGAGAAATATCTGGTGTAGCATACTCTGGGAAGGTTTCTTCATTGTTATCCTCTACCTCAATAATGTCGTTACAGTCTCTCCGCAAGTGACTTGTGCTGTGGCAATAACTACATCTAAAGGGAACTCCTAGATAGTCCAAACGTTGAAGGTAGCGTCGACCCCTCCAATCAATCTCCAATTTTTCCAGAAGCCCCTGGTGTATATCCAATTCTACTAAAACTCGTCCAATTTTCCTTGAACGCTTAGTAAGTGAGTCTGAGTCTACATCAATAAACCGACCAAGAGAACCCCCTATATCCCGAAGCGCACCTTCATTCCAAAAGTTCCACGGTAGGCCTGGTAAAAGTACCCAAAAATGCCTAAATGAAAAATATTTTGTAGCCAGATCAAAGGCAAATCTCCACCTTTTAATCATAATACTGCTGCCACCATTTAACCATCTCTTAGCCAGAATGAGTGAGGCATCCTCAGGTGTCTTACACATGAATCCCAACCAACCTTTTGTAAGGAAGAAAATCTCAGGGATATATCCTAGACGTTGCTTCCAGGCTTTTTCCAACCAAACTAGAAGAGTATCCTTACATAAATTCTCATAAGAGAATCTACCAACTAACCCACATAGCGACATTCTAAGTGTTTCCTCTAGACCAATATCGGAGCCGAGAACCAGTTGTCTCAGAAATTTATTAGATTTCCACTGTTTTCTATATTTGTGAGGGTGTAATATTTTATCCACTGCCTTCTTCTATAAACCAGAGCATTTTTCCTTGTTACCTTCAAAGCTTTGGTTTCCCCTAGATGTATGATAATGGACTTCCGACCCAGAGTATGATAATCTAGGTAAGGAATCTGTATGTGTTGGTTGACAGTCTACCCCACCACCAGGAGAATTCACACTAGGATACCAAGAAAAATGAACAACATCCTTCTGAAGAGTAGAGTGTCCCAGTAAATCATTTTTCCAAATATTATCAATAGAAGTGAAAAGACCCGCTTCCTGCCATAACTTCTCGTCTACTTCGCCCATCAAGTCTTGAACCTATTCATTAATATTTTTTAGTTTGTTAAGTGCCATGTAGTGTCCACCTAGAGTTCCACTAGTTGTATGTCCAATAAGAAGGGTTCTCCACCGGCCAAGGTTGATAAAAAATACTAGTATTAAATGATAGCCTTAAAGAAACCAATAAGCAATAAATCGCTTGTATCCACCCAAATATACTCAAACCGGAAACTACTGAGAGCTAAGAAAAACTGGAGGTAAACACAGTTTCCTAGAGAGGAAAGGTGTAGAAAAAATAAATGGATTAAAAGTTAATCTGACACCTCCATTGTGGCCGAAAAATAGTCAGAAAAAACTAAAGAGTTGACTCCCCTAAGGAATAAAGGGAAATAAGACAATAACTACTGGAAGTAGTTAGCAAGAAGAAATGATTTTTCCCTAGACCCCACCGAACATACTAGATGCCAAACAAACTTGAGTATGACAAGAAGCAATCTTGTAACTAGGCCATAGTTCACCTTAAACGAAGACAAACCAGACAAAGTAAAAAAACTATCAATAACCTATAATACTGCTTTGAGAGAGTATTCTGGTTGGGTGATAGGCCCCTTCCATTGCTATTCAATATCCTGAAGCAAGGGCCTCACCATCAATGGTTAATGTTTCTCCCGCCAGAATCCAAATTCAAATATTTCCGCCATTGTTTACTGCTCCTTTGCACGTGATTTGTTCTCAAGTCAGATGTCACTTTTTCTTATCAACACACCGTAATGTTAATGTTATGTGTAGAGCATAATCATATAATGGAGCCAATTTTATGGTGATCCCACATGGGTGTTGTACCACCCTACCAAATTTAACTGTACCAAGTTGCATAAATCTCACTTTTCTCAGAGCCTAGATAATTAACATTTAACCACATTCCTTGACTAATTATTTTGTGTAGTTTCCTCTTAACACTCAAACTACACCCAATTAACATAAATAAGAAATATTGATTTCTTTAAACTACACTTTACATTTTGATAAATAAAACCATTATAAAACAAACAATTGTCACCATTTTCTGCATAAAAAAGAAAGATTCATGAAAAAGAATAAGAGTAAATATCATCCTAATGGAATGTTCTTAAACAACATTAACCA
The DNA here is from genome assembly GCA_010110895.2 of Picea sitchensis. Classification (NCBI taxonomy): domain Eukaryota; kingdom Viridiplantae; phylum Streptophyta; class Pinopsida; order Pinales; family Pinaceae; genus Picea; species Picea sitchensis. Next base: position 63,368 of record SNQJ01S0037112.1, on the reverse strand, counting down.
CAAATTTAAAAAAAAATAGTTACATTACAGTGATTAGTATTATTAAAATTAATTTTAAATTTTAAATTAGAATTAATGATAATCTTAATATTATTTTTCCAAAAAATATATCTCAAAGAATATTTAAATTACAATTATTGCTAGGTTGTGTTCATGATTATTTAGTACACACTATTATCGAAATTACTGATTCCAACTCACTTTTCTTCGATGTGCCAAAGAATATTTAAATTACAATTATTCCTACGTTGTGTTCATGATTATTTAGTACACACTATTATCGAAATTACTGATTCCAACTCACTTTTCTTAGACAACATTAATCACAAGTTAAAAAAAAATAGTTACATTACAGTGATTAGTATTATTAAATTAAAATTTAAAATTAAAATTACAATTAATTAATGATAATCTTAATATTATTTTTCCAAAAAAATATATCCCAAAGAATATTTAAATTACAATTATTGCTAGGTTGTGTTCATGATTATTTAGTACACACTATTATCGAAATCACTGATTCCAACTCACTTTTCTTCGATGTGTAGAATATAATATATAGTCATCAATTGTCACTATTGTAAGCACGAGCTACGGATAACAATATACCTTTAGAATTCATTAATAGATTGTGGACATTTAATTCTAAATAAGTTGTCGTACATTCAATATATTCAGTTTGTTGCAAACAAACTTGTAAAGATAAATCACTCTCCAATATTATTTGACCCTTTATGAGTCTAAGTAACTATATACAATGAATCCGTGTATTGATATCATTACTTACACATTTTGATATCATTACTTACACATTTTCTTTGTTTTCTTTTTTTCTTTTACATAAAATTTCACTTTATATTATTTAAAATATAACTTATTTCGTTACATAGAACCATCACCACCATGTTTAAAAGGTATATCTATTGGATATCTAATATCCAAACTATCTCTCCATCCCACAAAATATATTAACTGACTAGCTAAATGCTCTCTCAAAAACTCCAAAAGGAGGCAGTTCCATAACAAACTACATTACATAGATAAATGACATTGGAAAATCCCCACACCCCACAGTGAAACAAAAGCCACCCAGAGCCTAGAAGAGATCTATTGACAAAGGAGGACCCTCATGTTCCTCAACACACTGAAAATAGAAAATTTTCCCAGGTTGCTTGTGCAGTGCTTGCTTTGAAAGGCTGTCCGCTTCCGAGTTGTCTTCCCTGTAGACATGATCAAAAGAGATATGCTGAATTTTTTTAATAAGATCAGCCAGCCTGTCCTTCCAACATTCCAAGGATATCACCTGAAGACGACCTTTATCACACAACCAATCAATAACAATCATCGAATCTCCCTTCACATGTAAATCAGTAATAAAGAGCCTTGAAGCAAGTGTCAGAAGGGCCCAATCACCCAACAATTCGGCCCTTGTATTAGAGCCTAGGCCACAGTTTAAGATCCACTTGAAGATGCGGTTGTCCCTTGTCCTAATTATACCTCCAGCCCCACTGTTGGATCCAGTGGCTTCAACAACCCCATCAAACCAACCAATAGCACCATCCACCTCATCCTTCATAACTCTGTTCCTCATAATCGGAGCATTCACCTGAGTAGCGTAAGAATCCATCGCTATGGACACCTGGGTAACCACTCTATAAGCCGATGGTTTCCTGTCTTCAAAAATAACAAAGTTACGATCCATCCAAATATACCAGCATACGAAAATAGGTAAGGTAGATTGCCGAGCCCTTCCAGAAAACCAATTGTTAAAGCAATCTGTGATAGAAGATCCAACCCAAGAACCCAATGAGTTCCTAAGAGAATGAAAAGTTGTTCAGACTGTGTGCACAAAAAAACACTCCACAAACAAGTGTAAAGTTGATTCCAAATTCTGATTGCAAAGGACACACCAGCCCGGTCCATTGAAACCACTACGTTGGAGGTTCTCCCATGTGAGAATTTTATTCTCCACCAACAACCAAGTGAAATTTTTTAGTTTTAGTGGACAGTTCCATGTCCAAAGATTCCTCCACCACCCCTTTACTACCATGCTCTTCTTTCTTCTTCCAATCGCCTCATATATATTTTTAACTGTGATAAAACCAGATGTGTTACCTTCCGACCATCTAAGTTCATATGGCCGCCTGGAAAGAAGAATCCCATTTTGAATGAGTTCATTTCGAAAACTCGTCCACCCACATGCTAGTCGACCATCTAACCCCAAATCATCACTAGTTTTCCACTTAGTTCCTGCTATACCGGTCACTGATCACGACTAGCCTGAAAGAGGTAATACACTCCTTTTTGATTTAAAACATGGATTAAATCATCTGATAGGATGGCTTTCACACCCATACCCAATATGTAGTTCCTACCAACCAAAATGGAATCCCCCGAACCTGGATACCATGCAATCCAATGCAATAGAATATGCACCGATTTGAGTAAACACTTCCAGACTTGAGAGCTCCTTGTCAAAGGAACCGTGACCATCCTAAGCCATCCCGCAACTGAAAATGATCTGATATACTTGTCTAATATAACACGATGCCACAAACCTTCTTTCATTAACACTTGCCATAAAGTATTGGCCGCCATAGCCTTGTTGAAGCTATGAAGATTCCTCAAGCTCCACCCTCCATACAGTTTTGGCCGAGCTAAAAGTTGCCAGTTGCAAATATGGATACTTCTTTTTTTCCTAGATCTAGACCACAGGAAGTTAAACATCAACTGACGTAAATTATTCATAATCAAAGTAGGTAAGTTTGATAAGGCTAGCCAATAGACTAGTTGTCTTTCCAACACCACTTTAATTAAAATAAGACGGCCTCCAAGAGACAACCACTGATTGCACCAATGGCTAATACGCTTTTCAAATTTCTCTATGAGCCAATTCCAATCATTAGAATTATACCTGTCCATCTTTAAAAAGTAACCAAGATACTTAAAACCAGAAGCTAATTCAAGAAATTTAAAGTGAAAGAAAGGATTATAGATATCCAATAGAGATGGTTGAATGTCATAATGAAGGAAATAAGTTTTCTGAACATTAATCACCAAACCCGTTTCCCCACATAAATCATCCAATATTCTTTTTATCTCCAGCGATTCTAGTAAAGAGGCTTTTGTCTTGATAAGAATATCATCGACAAAAAGAAGATGGAAGACTTTAATAAACCTTGATACATTTATACCTGTAATATTACCTTCTGCTTGGCTATCTTTTAATGCCAGACTCAAACCTTTCATAACAAGTATGAAGAGCAGGGGAGACAATGGGCACCCTTGTCTTAGCCCTCTGCCACTGTTGAAAAAATCAGAAGGTTCACCATTAATTAAAATTGCATATGTTGCAGAGCTTACACATCCCATGATCCATCTTATCATTGGTAACCCAAATCCACATTGCAAAAGAACCAATCGAAGGTAGTCCCAGCTAACATAGTCATAGGCCTTCTTTAAATCTATCTTCAGGATTAAATCTTGTAGTTTTTTCTCCCTGATACTATGTAGACATTCCTGAGCCATCTCGATGGCATCTATAATTTGTCTCCCCTTCAAAAATCTGAATTGTTCCTCTGATAATGCACGTGACAGAATAGGCCTCATCCTCTTTGCAATATTTTTTGATATAAGTTTGTAACATAAATTACAAAGTTATATCGGGCAGAAGTCCCCAAAGGTGGTTGGACCATTGAACTTAGGAATTAAGGCAATGAAAGTCGAGTTCAAGGTTCTCTTTACTTCTCTCGACAGACGGGACTCCTCCACAGCCTCCAACAAATCATTAGCTACCAAGTCAAAATAGTTGAGAAAAAAATCAACCGTCTAGCCATCAGGACTGGGACTCTTGTTATTTGTGAATCCCTTGAGAACTTCTTTGATTTCCTCTGTAGAGCATGGGCTCTCAAGAGTGTTTACATCCTCCTCAACAATGATCCTTGGATATAGGCGAACAATGGCAATCTGATCTTCACAGTTATCGTGATCAGATTCCTTATAAAAGTTGCTAAAATGCCTGACTGCTTCACTCTTAATAGCCTCCTGCCCCCTATGAACCTGATCCATCTCATCTATAATCTCCCACAGATGTTTTTTATTTCTTCTAAAGTTGGCACAGTGGTGAAAGTAAGTCGTATTTTTGTCACCGCACTTAATCCACGTAGCCTTGCTCTTTTGGTGCCAACGCTCCTCATCTGCTAACAAAAAATTATTCCTTTCCATTTCCAGAACTTTAATGCGAGAATCCAGATCAAATGTATTGTCCTGTTCACTACTGAGAATGGACAATTCCACTATTTCCTCTTCAATAGAAAGAAGTGCATGTTGCTCATCAAATTTTCTTTTTTTTATCCAATCCTTGACACGATGCTTGAGAGACTTTAACTTCAATATCAATCTATGTTGTGCTCCTGCCAACCCATAATGTTCATTATTATTCCAAACTTNTTCAATAGAAAGAAGTGCATGTTGCTCATCAAATTTTCTTTTTTTTATCCAATCCTTGACACGATGCTTGAGAGACTTTAACTTCAATATCAATCTATGTTGTGCTCCTGCCAACCCATAATGTTCATTATTATTCCAAACTTCTCGTACCAGTAAACCAAAAGAAACATCTTTCATCAGATTCTGATTGAATTTGAATGGGTAAGCAACCGACTTAAATCCAAAATCCAGTTGAAACAAGATTGGAGCGTGGTCAGAAATAAATGGGTATTCTACCCAGGAACGAAATCTAATAGAGTCAACTAGGAGAGAATTGGATACACACACCTTGTCTAATATTTTTTGAATACTCTTCACACCACTACGACCATTGTGCCAGGTAGGATTGACTTCCGTAGGCTCTATGTCAGCCAAATGATTCTTAGCCAATAGATTTTTGAAAAAGACTACTAAGGAATCTGGAAAAGCCATCATCCCCCATACCTCTTTCAGGCCCAAGGAGAACTTCATATCCCTGGATAGGATCAAATCAGGCTATGCTAATAGCCCAGATGCATCCACCCTCTCCCAAAATTTCCTACGCTCTGAACATGGGCCATAAACATTAATTAAAGAGAAATTCCTTTTATCCAAGATGAAGGAACCTGTTAATAAAATCCCACCAGCACAAAGAAAAGGATTTAGGTCAAACACATTCGGATCCCAAGAAACTAAGAGTCCTCCTGACTTCCCAACAGAACTAACTACACAATTCATCCATGACAGACACAAGGAGTTCATAAAAATCCTTGCCTTATCTTCTACAACTAAAGTCTCTTGAAGGAAAATAATACTTGTCTTACAATTTTGAATTAGTTTCCGCATAGAAGACAACTTAAGGGGGCCTCCCACCCCTCTAATGTTTAGGGAGAGGAGGATCATGAATTATCCCTAGCCAGGTCTTTCATGCCTCTAAGTGCCCACAAATCCATTGAAGTACCAGTTTGTTGTTCCACAACCAAAGGTAAGGTACCCTATTTCTTTCTAGCACTGCTCATTTTGATCGGGGATATTTCTTGCCCCAATCCCCTCGACCACCCCAATGTGTTACACTGACCTCCATCCCCCAGTGGCTGGTCCAGATCCTTATCTTCCAGAGAGACATCTACTTGTGCTTCTAAACCCCAATAGGAGAATAAGGGTGTAGTATGTAGGGTAGTCTTATCGACCATAGTCTGAGACGTAGAAGCTTGTCCCAGAGGAAAAGAAGACATAGGTTGTGTCGAGGCCAATGAGTCAGATGAGGATATGGAAACAAGGATAGGGGTGGATAATTCACCAAGAGGGTTTGGTAGATTTTCAGTAAGCGAGGGAATAGCCAGGTTATCCTGACCTTCCAAAATGTCCAGGCCAGTTTGGTCCCCCAAACAAATACTGTCCCCATATTCCAAAAAAGGGAAGGCATTTGAAAAAGAAGTAACTAAGAAATCCCATTCCCACAAAGAAAGTTTCATAAAAAAGTTAGGACAATAAGTTTGTAACTTACCTAGAAAGGAGTTTGTGTCCAAGTTTGTATCAACGACCAAGCTACTGGTCACCCCATCACCCTGCACATCATGTATATCCTCATGCATATAGTAATTTGAAGTTTTTGTATCTGAGAGGTCGTCAAACGATGTAGCTCCAACCTCGAGAGTACAATCTTTACATAGGTGTCCCGTCCTTCTATAGTTAAGGCATCGGAAAGGTAGTCCTTGATAGTCCAACTTTTGTATAACTACCTGGCCATGCCACTCAATATCAATACAGTCCATATGTCCTGCATGTAGGTCCAGTTCTACTAGAATGCGAGTCGTGCGCTTGTCTTCCGACCATAAACCCACTTCATCCAGCTTCAGGAATCTCCCTAAAATATTTCCTATTGCTGACGAAGCATTTTTATTCCAAAGGTTAAGCGAGAGCCCTGGTAAGAGTACCCAAACATATCTGTAGCTAAAGTAATCCTTAAAAGGAACCCCGTCCTCCATCACTTCAACATTAGGCTACCCCCTTCGTATTCCCAAAAACCACCTCTAATGAGTTCTGCATCCTCCAAGCTCTTAAAAATCAAGCCGAACCAACCGCAGGGAAGTAAGGAGAATTTTGGAGTATACCCGATAATGGGAACCCATGACTTCTTCATCCATTCCCCAAGAGAAATGGAAGACCTTGTATTAATGGGAATGTTGCAGCTACTCACATTTTACAAACAGATAGAGATCGCCCCTTCAATTTTGAATCATGGCTATGTTGGGGAATATCTGGTACTCGCTTGAGATGTAAGGAAAGGACTACTAGTAAAGAACATTTATTAAAATTAAAAGTAAGGGCTTATAACCCCCTTGTCAAATTTAATACTAAAAATTGAGTAGCTTACCGAGCCCCTACCCCAATTTAATAAATATTTTTGACTATGTGAGCCCATTGCCACACATTTTCTTTGTTGTAGTTAATGATGTTATAGGATCTAATTCCCTTTTCAAATTTAAAGAAAACAATTTATTTTTTATTTTTTCCTTTCTCATTATAAGTATATTTTAGTTGTAAGATTATGTTGTGGTCGCAACAATATCTCTTTACTTTTTCTTTTATAAGCGAAAGGAAAGGGTCTCTCTACTAAAATTTGAATCCTATTGCTTAATCTTCTACCATTTGATCCTAATGTTATGTCTTTGCCTAGAGGTTTTATCGTATTGGATGAATGTTTGTGATGGGTGTTGATTATTCATTTCGATTTAATTCTTTCAAATGTCTTCATGATGCTTATTGACCTATGGTGTTTCTTTGACATTTGTTTTCAGACTATACGTTGATTCTGAAGTGTTTTATGATTCTATGTGGTTACAAGGTTTGATGTTTTGTTGCATGTCTTGGATGAGGTTGTGGCTAATTATTTTTTGATTAACTAATTCAAAATTTGCATCCTCTTGCTGACATGTTATGCTTCATGACTTCATACTTATGCCCTCACATATGGATTCCACTCTTCTGCTTCAAATTAGCTTACATAGTCTTAGGACACTCATCTATAGTCACCATATTATTGTTCAATAAACCTAACACTCTCTTATAAGTTGGTTTAAAGGAAGGGAATATATTGTTTATTGTATTGCTAGTCTTCTTGTGATTGCATGGTTGATCTTGTTTTGTTGTTTTGCAAGAGAAGGTTTGCAGAACCACTTTGTTCGCATGACCGATCCAACCTTGAGAGGCCTATGGGGGAATCTGTTGATTCTTTCCTAGAATCTTAACTTTGATCCTTAACAAGCTTCCCTTTTTCATATTTCCTTGAGTTCCTAAACTTCCAAGGAAGTTGGATCCACCTTCACTGCAGACTTGTTCATGATCCTTTTCAGATTGACCTCTATTGAGTTCTTCTTTTGGCCTTCCCTCTCTCCTGGAACCTAGGCCCAAGGCTTATTGGGTTTTTCTCTTTATTTTTCTCTTTTATTTCCTATAGCCAAATATCATAGTTGGATTCATCCCGTCAAGATATTTCCAATGATTGTAACCATACATGAATCCGAGTTACAGATTGAAAGTTATGGAATCTCAAAGTTTCCTAAGTCTGCACTCACCATGTCCACCTCACTGCCACATGGTATCCACATGGATCCCTCTCTCCTCTACCATCCGACATGGCAATGAAATCATTTATGTGGTATCCACCTCTTGTCCTAATCATCGTCGAGATTTATCTTGACTCTTCTTCCCAGCCTTTCGATCACATACTCTAACAACGACGTCAGAGCTTCATCGTCCTTGGATTTCACACTCTTCATTGGTGGAGTTATTATATGATAGAATCACGACTACATTACCCAAAGAGAAGAGTCTATGAATGAATGTATATTCGCAAATTTTCCTTCATGGCCTTGGATCGAATCTATGTGCCCAGTCTTTCACACTGCAACACGGTTTGCCAATGATTCAATGGACAATTCACAGGTTCAATTGGATGCTAAGCCCCTTAAATTCCCTCCACGCGACCAAACACTGAAACCACAACTTATTTCTTTACAAAATTTTGTAAGCTTAAGCCTTGATCAAGTTATCAAAGCGAAACTCTCCCTAGCTGCTGATTTTTTCCCTAGATGGATGGTCGGATATTTCTCGTGCAACAGTATTCGGGATGCAATTTTGGATGGTCATAGTTAAGGCTCTGAATGATATCTTTCAGACTTTGAACAACTGTTAATTGTGACCGTCGATCACCACTGAAAGGATGATCCAAATCCAACGCATGCAAAACATAGCTATGAGGGAATATTCCTCGATACCTCTTGTCGATAACATGAAACTTCACAAATTTTCTGGACATCGAATAATCAACTCCAAATACACTTCATCAATTTTTTTAGTCTTTAACCTATGGAATGATAATCGAAGAAGGATATTCTTCGATACCTTTGCACTAGAACAATGGAACAAACTGCGAAATGGCTCTTCTGAAGGACTGTGGGGATTGATTCTAGATCTATTGAACAATCAGATCTCAATCTCAGAGTTGATGCATCGAAATGGGAATGGGATAGGAGTTAGTAAGACTCCGATGTGAATTTATGAACACACACACACTGCTCTTTTTGGGGTCCAATAAAATATCGACCAGAACCATTGATCTGGTTCAAGAATCTATGGTCTAGATTAACCCATGGGCTTGATCAATGATTTTTGAGCATTGACTTTTAAATAGGCATATCTTTAGCTACAGGTGTTAAACTTGATCTCTTGATACCTCATTGGATATGTATAAAGAAGAGGGATGTAGTGGTATAGGTCTCCATGCCAAAACACTGATAGAATACATTAGAAAACATACCACGAATTTGGGGGGAAATTTGGCCATACCAACTTCAAGAAACCATATCTAGAGCTACGAGCAACGAAATCAGGCCCAAGAGGGCTCAATGGAAATATAGAGGAGAGAATAACAATATGGGATGCCAATTTCTATCATATTAAGAGAAAAAAAGTCCAAAAATTCAAAACATAGGTGGAACCTGAATTCAGATGAAGAACCAAACATGCAGACTTAAAACAATCTTATCTTGAGATACTGACAATGAAATTGAGCCATCAATAGCTCAAAGGAAAATTGAGATAGAGGAGAACAATAAAAAATGATATCGTTCAACATATCAGAGCCAAAAACTCCCAGAACAACACAAGAAATTCATAAAATGACCCAACAGGCATAGCGAATAATAAATTTAAATGGGTATCATTGATAAACTTCCATAGGGTGAATGTAACTACCTGGGAGTCTCTTCAGCGCCCATTTGTAACTCCCACATCTACATTTTCAAAATTCCAAAGAAATTTGAAATGTAAAAAAGACAAAATTAGGGAAAATGAAACAAATGGTCATGAGCACTGAAGAGTCTCTCTCTTGTTTTATAAAAGGGAGCTAGTTAAATGTAAAGATGACTTTTTCCCTTTGTAACAAAATATAGTACTTTTACTTCTAAGTAATAAAGAGAAGGAGGAATTTCGAAGTCATATCCATCTGCAAATGCTTGCGGGACTATTTTAGATTGGTATTTATGGTTTGAGTTTTTTGGGTATTGATCATGTGAACTATTTATGTTCTTAATATCTAGAATCCTTATGATGTTGTAATTTCTTATGAGTGCAGGGATGATTTTACAGTTTTTTTCTTCAACTATTTGAGACGAGTTCTATAATATTATTGTGATAACATGTCTTGGTTGTCATGAACTATTTCTGTTGCTCAAGATATCATCTTAAGATGTGCTCTCCCTCTAGTTTTTCTCCCGAGATAGGTTAGAATTAGTTAGATTAGATTAGTTTTATTTTAATTATATTAGCCTTAGAATTATTTGGGAATTTTTGGGGGGAACTCCATTGTCTTTCCCCTTTTTATTATTTTAATTCTGAGTGGCAAAGAGGCCTATATACTCATGGGAAACACTACACCAAACGAGAGTAGGTATGATTGGGACTTGCCATCGAACATTTTCCCTCATTTGCTTGATCGACCATTCAGACTCGTCAATAGATTATTAGAAATTAAATTTTTCCAACTTCGTAACAATATCAATGTCGTTATTGTCTTTTTATGAAGATCAAACAATAGTAATTGTTGGAGGTGTTAATGTAGATACGTGTTATGTATCAAATATTCATAAAAAATCATAATAGACCAAGGTAAACACAATGTACACCAAATGTGAACATGAATCACAACTCCTAAAGTAATAATAGAGCCATAATATAGTACCTCGCACCCCCTCCCTTAGAGAAGCTTTGTGACTAAGGGTTTTACATGTGATGAAACAAAGTAATACTATTTCCTTATATTCCTATCTCTTGCTACCATTGATGACTATATATCCATCCATATTGAACTCTTTTAGGAGTCAAACCTTGATAACTTCCTTTAATCCTTTGAGTCCATCCATTTTTGTAGCTTCTCCAATTTGTTTTAGTTCTTGGTCTTTGAGAACATCCTATCACATAATTTCTCTTTGATGAGGTATTCCATGAATATTGTTGATTATTCCATCTTATTAATTGGTAATGTTGATATTTGTTAGGGTCCTAACCCACACATAGGTAGAACAATATATTCGGATGTAATAAAGGTCAATATTAATAAGGCCTTTCAATAAAATAGAATAACGCAGATGTAAGAAGACCTAATAGAAGCTTCCGCTTCTAGAAGGATCTTCCTCTAGATGCTTCTTTTTAGTATAAATAGGAGTCGAGGGTATGAGAACCCTAGCTTGGATATTATTGTAATAGAGCTCTCCTCAACTAGAGGTTGCCCCCTCGAAGAGGCCTGTGAACATTGCTTTTAGATTCAAAGTGTTATTTATGTTGTTATTTTTATATCATTTCAATATTATTGTGGTGAATGTTCTGGTTATATTGCGGTTGTTCTGCCATTACTAGCATTTTATTTCTGTTCTGCATACAATTTATATCTAGTATATTACAAGTGGTATCAGAGCACTTTCCTCGGCAGAAAGTGTGGGTTAATTTTTTTTTTCCAGGGTAGAGACGTATTATGGCGTCTTTAAGCCACAGAGATCTGTCGTTACGTGCATAAACCCGCATTTGAGAGATTCATACACACAGGAAATATAAGTGGTACTTAAGCGCACATCTGTTAGCCACCCTTGTAACCCCTGTTGGTACCCCTTCGAGTAGTAGGGCATCAGACATCACCTGTGTACGGATAAACCTAGATTACCTGAAGCCCTCTTTAGATAAACCGATCGGCTACCTAACTGCTATAGTGTCACTGAGAATAACACTCAGGAAGATACTCTCTAGTACCTGGGTAGTCGGGTAGTACGACTAAGGGTATGATCTATCCTCCTTAGTTAGTGCTCTGAGATATTGGGCCGAGTACTACTGTTGGACCCCGCACGTATATCATAGAGCTATAGCACAGGGAAAACCCTTGTCTGTAGAACCCTTGAATACCTAACCATTGGGGACATAAACATAAACAAATTATAACAGACAAGATCTATTGTCGCATAACTATTTTCGGGTTGCCAAGTAAATACACATTTCTTTCTGGTTAAGCATTTGGGCATTTCCTCTCTGCAGTAGTCTTTAGACTAGAGTATAACTCTGTAAA
>SNQJ01S0037112.1:39063-49580 GCA_010110895.2 Picea sitchensis | reverse complement strand
TTGTCTTATGGATCACAATTTTTACAAATGTATGTACATGTGTATGTGTGTGCTTCTCTTTCTATGTGTGTGCAACATGCCAATCTAATATTTGATTAGCTATAGTATCTGTCATATGATTAAATCTCCTAGGAAGATGGATGTACATAATGTAATCAAAATAACGTTCTAAGAGACGTACCCTAAGGAAACATCGGTCCAAAGTGGGATCATAAATGCAGTAAAATCCATTTAATTGGGACACAACTAGCTGAGCATCTAGGTAGACCCGAAGGTGTGAAATGCCATGCGACAAAGTGTCACAAAGAAACTCTATCATTGCACTATACTCGATGACATTGTTTGTAGCGTCACCTAGACAAATACCTCTGGAAGATAGCAACTGGCCTCGAGGTGTGAAAATCACCCAAGTTGTGGAAGCAAGCCTCTGAGTGTGTCGAATATCACCATCTAAAAACCTAAAGAACACCTCTAATTCACTTGACATCTGCCACAGTGAAAAATAAGACATAAATAACTACATGTCCACAAAATAAACAAGACAAAAACTATATAAGAAACTATACATATGTACAAGAAGTCACCCAGGTGACCAACCTAAGAGTAATACTTCTTGAGGTAGAGCCCATTTCTAGGCTCCACCAAGGCATTTCCTTCAAAATCAACCAGACGGTAAGCGCCCTTCTTCAAGACCTCTTTCATAATGAAATATCCGAACCACATGGGTTTGAACTTGCCTTCCCTAGGGGATGTTTTTCTTGATCATAGACCAAGACAAGATTGCCTTTGGAGAAAATCCGAGGACAAATGGACTGATCATACTGACACTTGACTCATTTCTTATGAGCCTCATTGGATGAGGCTGCATCACAACGTTGCTCATCAAGCTTCTCGAGATATAATAGGCGTTCCTCAAGCGGTGAAGTGTCCGAAAATAACTCCACTGCCAACTTTAAAGAAGGGATATGACACTCAATAGGTAAGACTGCTTCCATCCCATAAACGAGTTGAAAGGTGAGAAACTGGTGGTAGTCTTCATAGACATTCGGTAGGCCCACAATGTTGAGTACAACATCAAATTCCAATTTGACTTGGAAGAATTGATCATCCGCTGAAGAATATTCTTGAGAGACTTATTCACATCTTCAACCTGACCATTCACTTGCAGGTAATAAGGTGATGAACGTTCTTGCCTCAACCAGAGATTTGACATTAACTCGGTCATCATTTTGTTTTGGAAATGACTACCATGGTTAGTGACAAACTCCTTCGGGACGCCGAAACTTGCTACTGTCTGATTAAAAATGAAAAGAGTCATTGTTTCGCCATCATTGTTAAACATTGGCATAGCCTCGACCCACCTTTTGAAGTAGTCTATTGCTACAATGATGTAACGATGCCCCCTGGTTGAGGTCGAGTGACATGTAGTAAAATCAATCCCCCACTTGGTGAAAGGACCAACAACAATGACAAGAAACATGGGAGCAAGATGTGCCCTCATCTTCCGAGAGAAAATATGACATGGGTGGCATTTCTTGACCGCCTCAATGCAATCCTTGATTAACGAGGGCCAGAAGTAACTAGCACTTAGAATCTTTTGGGTTGTTTCCAACCCATACAAATGACCACCACATTATCTAGTGTGACAGTTGTTCAAAACGAGCTCTACATTTTCATGGATAAGGCAACAACGAATAATGAAATCTACACCTTGACGATACAAAGTGTCATTGAGTATAATATAGTTTTGTTCCTTATGGCAAATTCGTCGACGTTCATCACAGGAAGCAAAATCGGGGCACTTCAAAGTCTGGAGATAGACTAGTATATATCCATACCAGGGGTTCTAAGATGAAATTAGAAAAATATGTCCTTTTATAGGTGATTCTTCGGGCATGCTATCACTAGACTCGACCGAAAGTTCTGAAATAAGTTCGACAAAGACCAACGAATTTTGGGATTTCGCAAAAACAAAATCCAAGTCAAATTCCTGGAGGATTACAATCCATACACTGATCTTTCCGCCAATGACTCGTCGTGTTAACACATATTGGAAAGGGTTCACACCGACAATGATGGTGGTCCTGCGAAGTAAAATGTAGTGATGGAACCCTTGGATAGCATGCACTGCTTCCAAAACAAGCTTCTCAACGCGAGGATAGTTGAGTTTCAGCCCAACCAAGCCTCGTCTAAGGTAATATATAACATGCTCTTCGAGCAGATAATTTTCTTTAACCAATACCATGCTGATGGTCATTTCTGCAACATCCAAATACAACAAGAAATATCTGTTATAATCGGGAGGCTGAAGCAGAGGGGTAGACGTAACATAGCATTTCAACACTTCAAAGGAGCATTGAGCGGCTTCATCCCAACAGGATGGGATTCCATTTTTCAAGAGACACATAAACCCTTTAGTGATCTTGGTGTAATTTGCGACAAAACATCAAAGAAATTTCGCTTTCCCCTACAAGATTTGAAGCTAGGGTATCCTGCATGAGGGAGGCAACTGAACTATCACCTCAACCTTGAGAGGATCAACCATGATCCCTATTTTCAAAACAATAAAACCTTGGAGACGAATTGGCGTCATGCAAAAACTGCACTTATTGGGATTCAAGCGAATCCAATAGTAGCGACGTCACTCAAAGATTGGTCGAAGATGAGCGGGATGATCATATCTCTTACAAGAGTATCATTAAGATACACCTCGACTATATGTTTAAGGTCGTGAAAATCAAACGACATGGCCTGCTGAAAAGTGGCTCCAACATTCTTCAGGCCAAAAGGCATCTTACAATACGTAAACGTGCCCCAAGGAAAAATAAAAGATGTTTTATGCTAGTCTTCAGGTTTGATTTGAATCTGGTTATATCCCAAGAAACCATCCGTGAATGAAAAGACCTCACATCCAACGCATTCATCGACAATCTGATCGATGAATGGGGTGGGAAAATTAAATTTTGGACATACCTTGTTCAAATCACGGAAGTCCATACACACGTGAATCATACCGTGTTTCTTGTTAACTGGAACCGTGTTTGACACCCATTCTAACAACTGCATGGGGTAGATAAAACTGAATTTGAGTAGTTTTTCTATTTTCGTCGGACCGACTTGGCATCAAGATAAGTCGTTATTTCATTCTCAAAAATTCTTGGGTCAATGCCTGGTATTTCCTTGTAGGACCAGGAAAAAATGTCGTGAAATTCCTTAAATAACTCAGTATAAGTTCGAATCTCTTCGAGGGAGCAGTCTGCTTCGACAAAAACATTCTCAACAATGCTAGGGGTTTTGGAGATATCTATTGGAATCTTTGTAGAGATACTCGGCATATTATCCTTGACATAAATTGCATGTGTAGCTAGAGGATTGATAGGACAAGCACTATCTCCATTCACGGTTGAAATAAATTCTCCCACCTCTATTCTCCTTAACTCGGGAAGGAAGTAAGATCTATGATGAAGATCATCCCAGGGTATGTCTCAATCAGTCAATGCCTTGAGAATCACATATTCAGAGAGAAAGACCAGGTCTAAAGGATATTCAGTGGTAAGAGAATCTTGAGCCCAAATAGGCTAAAGGACTGCATCTAACTTTTGTGGGGGAGTTAGATCGAGGTTGGCCGAAGTTTTCTGGAAACTTCTGTATGCAACCTTAGTCGCGGACAAGGGCATGGCCATGCCATGATGCCCCGTCCCTTCCATAGAAGCCGATTGGGAAGGTATATTCCATAGATTGTTAAAGTAAGTCATTAAAAATGACAATACTTGAAATATTGTAGCCCTAGGCTGGTCGGGAACAACCGATATAAGCTTGACATCACCAAAAGGTGACTATTAATCAAAATTTCCCATCAATGATGGAAACAAACCAGCACCTAAGTTGACAATGTCCGGTTGCAGATTATCAATCATCAGGACTATGGAAGTACCCGATGAAGGGTCAGGACTAGAGAATGACAACTAATCAATGGTCAAAATCCAACCCTCGTGCGGAAAACACAAGACCCAAAACACCGTAGAAACCACTACATGCATCGCATACGTCCAACTCCATCCTAACAACAAGTTGTAGTCGAGAGGTGTATTGACCACTTAAACTTCAACACACACTGTTTAGGCTCAAGGATGTTGAAGCTTGAGCCATGTTTTTCCCATGCGGAAATGGGTTTGTCAGCATAGCAGGTATTTTCTGTTCCAATAACTTCTGAGCTTTTGCAAGTCAAGGGCACATATGAGTCAGGTGGTATTCCATGCAAAGATTACACAGATACTTTGAATTCCTCTTCTCCATTTTTCTCCCGCCAGCATTGTTGGTATTCATTTTCCCCCTTTACTCTTCTTGTTCCATTGTTTCTTCTTTTCCTAAGGCTATTGGTTGGCCTTAGGGTTCATTGACTACACACTATATACATCTGATGCTTGGGTAGGAGGAACAACTGAACTCGAGGTCTGGCTGGCCACAGTCTATTGTATCGACAATTGTTGCAATTCATTTGACAACAGGTAAATGGAATTTCCTTGTGTTGAGCCCATAATACCATCAACATGGGGTCCATACTTTTTCTTGGCATTATCGAGAATAGACCACGAAGCATCTCACAAAATCTCATAGAGCAAGCCATACTGAGAGTACATCAATTCAAGTTGTTGCACTCTCATTATCGCCTCCTCCTCTGAAAAACACTCCAAAAGTCGCTATATCCTTGGATATACATGACACCAAAGACTTCAGGAACCACTCCAGCAATAAATTCGGAGGGACCTGAACCTTATTCAATCTCTTTCAACACTGCCATTCTCGGATATGATTGGAGATATGGTCGGCCTTGGTTTTCTCAAAGTTGGCCATCAATTTAGTGATGGCATCGTATCTCACAAGTAAATGGAAATTGTTGAATAAGACCATCACCAAGTCATTGAAGTAATAACACCTCGAGCGATCGAGCTCAATATACCATTACGTGACACCCCCTATAAGAGTGCATTGAAAGAGGCACAACTGGACGGAGTCGTCCCTCAGTGAGTTTGACGAGCACCATAAATGAAAAGTTGTCACGTGATCACCTAGATCTTTGCTAGGCTTGCCTTCAAATTTCAGAATATCTGAGGGAAACTTAGTCAGCATGGGGGGCCAACGCGGATCGTGACAAATTGGTTCATATAATAATCTCAAAAAGTCTATTCGATGTAGTATTTCTAGAAATGGTAGTTTAGGTTGAGTACTATGTACAAGAAAATAGGGTCCTGGAATTTGACTGGCACCAGGTTACTAGGAAAATTTGGATTGTTGGCCATGGTTCTGGTAGAAACTATGGTATTGACCAGTGTATGAAAATTGCATCTATTGGGGTATCATTGGTTGATTCCCATAATTGGACGACATAGGTTGCGTGGGGATTTCTCCCTGCGTTGTGTTCCAAGGATTTTGGAAGGGGATTCCCCCAGCCAATCCGATGGACATGGGTATGGATCCCTGCCTCGGGTTCCATTGAGAATGGAAAGGGTTTTCCCTGACCAACATCCCTTGCAAGGGAACTAATCCCTGCTAAGGATTCCAGAATCCAAATACCTTGACTGGAGAAAACTCCAGTCGTCGCTCCCTGTGAAGGAATAGTACCTTGCACAAGGTTCTATTTCCCAAAACCAGGGTTTCCCCTAGCCAAGACAACAGTCGAAGAAAAAGTGTTATTCCCAAACCCACCAAACAAAGAGAACGACATAGATCCCACCGATGTTGTGTAAGACGAAGGTCCTAAATTTCTTTCTCCAAACAAGCTATAATTAGCATTCGACCTGATTGGTTGCTGGAAAGCACCACCTAGCAAAGGGGATGAAGGAGGTATATGACCCCCACCGTAAGGGATGGCATTAAAGGGGACATACACGCCTTCAGTTGACGCTTGAATGAGATCGTTTGAGCTCTCTTCCCCCAGACCGATGGCATGTAAGGTGGAGTAGGTAAGAACTGAGTTTGAATCAAATCCGGGCATCCCATATGAGAATGGAGGGCCCATCACACTCTGAGTAAACAGAGCGGTGGTCATCGTCAATGACGGTATCAGATCACTACCCAAAGTAGAGGGAGTCGAGACCACTATGGTTTGGACTGGAAAAGGTGGGAGAGGAGGTAGGATTCCCTCTGCGGTAGTAGCTGTAACTGGAGTATGAGGACTTTCGGATGAAGTAGTAGCATTTTCTTCAATTGCCACTTGTAAAACTAACTGGCGCTCAAAAGGATTCACCTCGGAAGGGACAACATGTATCAATATTGGCACCGACAAGTCATTAATCAAAGGGTTGGTTGGCCTGAGAGCCTCTACCTCAAGGTAAAAAATGGTAGGTTCATTTGAAGTCGAATAGTCTCCTCATGGAGTAGGCTCAGACACATTTTTCCACAGCCCGGTTGCTTCGAACGACCTGTGTTGGTCAAGTATTTACTATAACGGAGGCAGAGGTGGCTCCAATGGAACCAACGACAGGCCTTGAAGCCTTCGTGATGACAGAGTTATTGATCTTCCACCTTGTGAAATGATCAACTGACGTAGTAAGGCTTAACTAGCGTTTAAACACCAAAAAAGCACTAAAAAATTCCTATAGACAAATCAAGCAGTCGACTATTTAGTAGGAAGCACAGTTATGCCAATTAACACTAGAGAAACTAACCGGTGTAAGTGCAACTCGAACATGAAATCACCCTCTGGGTATACTTTGTGAAGCATGATCCGACATTTTCCTCAATTACTGTGGTATACCCCTGCAGTCACCCATGTAAGTCTCTAGAATATGGGCAACTAAGTTTCCAACTCGCAGTCAGTCACTAGGCGGGTACAGTCGAAAATTGGGTGTATTGCAATGAGTAGGATAACAAGTCTGAAACCTATCAAGGGTATCGAGAGAAAATGGCCTGGAAGAAAATAGAGGATCTCGAATGGATTTGAGGTCCATGAAGCTCCGTAGGAAAATGCAGTTGGTAGTACTCCCAAGACAGATCCTCAATATGTGTTCCCCACTATGTTCATTCTGGCTTTGGAGGGGTTATCTCCACTGCCTTTCCTCACATGACCTCGTGTTTATCCCCTATGTTAGAGGGGGGTCCCAGATAAATTTTACGACATTGAACTTAAACACTCCCTAACTCAGACTCTAATTTTTAATTTAACAGCCTTGAAGAGTTTCCTTTGCAATCTAATTCAAGGCCCTAACCCTAAACTAGTTGGTTGACCCTACAAACAAAAAGTCTAGTGTATTTTAGATTAAGGGTTCTTTTTAAAGGTTTGATTTACTCACAGGGGATGGTGGTAAAACCAATGGTGTTGTAAAGAGACGAAAAATAGGAGAAAATTAAAGCACTTGAAAGCAAAATTACTTCAAATAAAAAAACAAAGCTTTACAACTAACTCTTTCTAACTCAACTTTTCTTAACTAACTTTTCAAGATCTTGCAAAGAAAACCTAATACCTACTTTTTCTTGACTACAAGCTACTTATGTTTCAAGAAATCAAGAAGAAATTGAAAGAAATACTCTTTTTCCTTTTTGAAAATAACCAACTCTAACTACTTTACCAAACTGAAATAAAAGTCTTTTTTTTTAATTGTGTTAAAGAGACCTAACAAGAAGTGAAACATCTCAGTGCCAATGTTTCCACCATCAATACAACCATACAATCCTCAATGGGGGAAATAAAACAAGATCTCACCACCTAGCTTGAATCATTATTTTTGACACTCTTCACCAAACTGCATATCCCTACAGATAACCCTTCCTCTTCCTCACCTCCACATACTGAAGGTGACCATTCCTCTCATTCCCATACCTTGCAGAACCATCACTTTCAATGTGACCTACGCCTTCCACAGGTGGATGTGACCAAATTTGATGGCTCGGACCCCACTAGTTGGGTAACCCAAATGGAACATTACTTCTCTTTATACGGCATTACAGATGACTTGGCCAAACTCCAGTATGGTGTTCTCCATCTAGATCAAGGAAACGTTGGCAATGGTGGCAATGGAGAGAAAAACTTCTCGTCAAGGGTATATTGCTTGGAGACACTTTGCTTGGCGAGGCTTTATGAATGTCTTTGACACTGACACAAATCATTTGGGTCATTTGACAAAGTAATTAGGAACAATGGAAGACTTTATAGCTTCCTTTAAGCTGGCTTTTTTATAATAGAGGGCATGTCGATGCTTTCTAGAGTGTTTTATTAGTGGCGTCAAGGATGAGATTTGGGCCCATGTGTGTGTCCTCATCGGCTTTTATAATAGAGGGCATGTCTGATGCCTTTTTCTGAGAGTGTTTTATCAGTGGCCTCAAGGATGAGATTTGGGCCCATGTCCTCATGGCTCGGCCTCAGAGTTGGGTGGAGGCTACCAAAAGAGCTAAAGAAGCACAACAGGTTGTATCTTCTCAAAACCACAAACCCTCCTTTATCCCTCGTCCTAAACCAGTAAATCCCACTACTCCCTCTGCTCCACTAAAGATCCAAAAATTGACCAGGGTTGAAATGGCTGAATGCCAACTCAAAGGCCTTTGTTATAACTGTGATGAAAAATATTTCCTAGGCCACAAGTGTAAAGAAAAAAATCTTTTTGTGGCCATCTCCGAGGAGATTTCGGAAGAAGATGAAGAAACTCCCTTTGTGTCTGAGTCACCTGAATCCACTGACATAAACCCTCCCGAAGTAGAACCGGTCATTTCCCTCAATGCTCTCACTAGCTTCTCCGCTCCCCAAACCCTCAAGCTAATCGGTTACATCAAGCATCGGAAGGTCATCATTCTAGTTGATAGTGGCAACACCCATAATTATATTCATCGCCGCATTGCCCAAGAAACTCATTGCTACATCCATGCCATCAATAATTTCCAAATCATGATTGCCAATGGTGGTTCCATGAAATTTGGAGGGCGTTGTGAAAATTTGCGTCTCCAAACTGGTGACTACCACCTAAAATCCTATATGTTTTCGATCAACATGGGAGGTTGTGACATTGTGTTGGGTGCAGACTGGCTAAGGACTTTGGGTCCCATTCTCATGTATTTTAAAGACTTAACCATGCAATTCGACCAGGAGGGACACCAATATAAGTTCCAAGGCATCACTGTCAGTTCACTTGAGATCATTAGTTCCCATCACATGGAAAATATGCTCAAAAAGAGTCATTCTGGTGTTATCACCCAACTCCATGCCATACAAGCAATAGAGACACCCTCGGTACTGCAAGACCTCCAAGCCATCCTTTCTAAACATCAATTGGTATTTTCGACTCCCCAAGGACTCCCTCCTTCTCGTGGTGTTCATGATCATTCCATTCCCCTTGTACCCGTAAGCCTTCCTCCCAATATCCGTCCGTATCGTCAACCCTTTTGCCAAAAAAATGAAATTGAGAAAATGGTCCAGGAACTCCTTAATGCAGGCGTTATCTTCCCTAGTACGAGCCCTTACTCATCTCTTGTGGTCATGGTCCTGAAGAAAGAAGGTTCTTGGAGAATGTGTCCTAAATTTCGTGCCCTCAACAAACTTACCATCAAATGAAAAATTCCCCATTCCTGTCATTGATGACCTCCTGGATGAATTGAGTGGCGCTCAATTCTTCACTAAAATGGATCTTCGTTCGGGCTACCACCAGATACATATGAAAGAGGCAGACATTCCCAAGACTACCTTTGGAACTCATGAGGGCCACTGTGAGTTTTTGGTCATGCCCTTTGGCTTGTGTAATGCCCCCTCCACCTTCCAAATCCTCATGAATCATGTCTTTCGTCCTTTTCTCCTCCATTTTGTCTTAGTTTTCTTTGATGATATCCTCATCTATAGAAAAACCTGGACATACCATCTTTCTCATGTGGATCAAGTTCTCTATCTACTCTCTCAGCACCAACCTTTCCTGAAACAGTCTAAATGTGCTTTTGGCACCTCAAAAGTAGAATACTTGGGTCATTTAGTTGGAAAATATGGTGTCATGGTGGACCCTAAAAAGATTGAATCTATGCAAGACTGGCCTCACCCAAATACTCTTAAGATCTTGCGTGGATTTCTAGGCTTAACAGGGTATTATCGCAAGTTTGTTAAGAATTATGGGAAGATTGCAACAACTCTCACTGCTCTCCTAAAAATGAACTCTTTCACTTGGACTCCAGCCGCTGCTCAAGATTTTCAAACCTTGAATATGGCCATGTGCACCACTCCATTCCTCGCCCTTCCCGATTTCACAAAGACCTTTGTGTTGGAATGTGATGTCTCAGGGAAAGGAATTGGTGTTGTTCTTATGCAAGAGGGTCGACCTTTGGCATTTACCAGCAAGCAACTATCTGAAAGAAATCTAGGCAAATCCATCTATGAAAATGAAATGTTAGCTATTTTGCATGCCTTGGATCTGTGGCATCCTTATCTATTGGGGCAATGTTTCCAAATTAAGACAGACCATCAAATCCTCAAGTATTTTCTAGAACAACGCATTTCCTCCCCAGAACAACAAAAATGGGTGACTAAACTCTTTGGATATGATTAT
>SNQJ01S0037112.1:8260-33393 GCA_010110895.2 Picea sitchensis | reverse complement strand
CAATGAGGAATCCCTAGGCCATGAAGTGCAAGCCAATTACACACTCTTTTCATATAACACCCACCCACATTTTTAGGGTCACAATTCATGGTAGTGTTTTTCAAAGGTTGACATGAACAATTTTGATAGTTATAATCCTTTAGGGTCGGTTACCCAAATGGAACACTATTTATCTCTCGACGGAATTATTGATGACCTACAAAAACTGAAATTGGCGGTCTCATATTTGGATTCAGAATGTTGGTAGTGGTGGAAATGGTATAAGAAAGCTTATAGAGGCTACATTGCTTGGACATAGTTTGTGCAAGTCCTTTATGCTTGTTTTGAATGTGACACTCATTATTGGGATACCTAACAAAATTATCCCAAACCGACATAGCTATGGAATATATTTCTACCTTTGAGCAATTGTCAATCTTCATAGAGGGCCTATTTGATTCGTATTTTAAAGAATGTTTCAATAGTGGTATCAAGAAAGTAATTAGAGAAAATATCATGATGTAGCACCCAAAAACACGGTTAGAATATTGTGATGGAGCTAAAGAATTTGAGATAGTGATCAATTCACAAACCAAGAGACCTTTATTCACTAGTCGCCCTAATCCCCCTGTGGTGACTACCACCAGTTCCTCCAACTAGTAGCCAATCAAAATCCACAAGTTATCTCCATAACAGATGGAAGAACATCAACAACTTTACCTTTGCTATAATTTTGATGAGAAATATTCCATAGGCCATAAATGTCAAGATAGAAATTATTTTAAAGAGATGTCTTCCCACAAGAAAACTCTAAATATACTTTCGTTGAAGACACTGTTATAGCCCTAAAATTCCCTATTCATGAATACATGGCCTTGGCCCTCTTACTTGCATATTTTTCCAAAGCACTGCTAAGAAGATCTTCTTAAAAAAACGTTTTTGGAAGATGTATGCGCCCTGCACCATTACATCCTGCATACATACGCTTTTTGCACCATTACATCCTGCATACATACGCTTTTTTCACCATTACATCCTGCATACATACGCTTTTTTCACTACTACATCTCGCGTACATACGCATGTTGCACAATTACAACCCACGTATGCTTGCAAAAGTTGAAAAAAATAAAAAGTTGCAAGGAATTCGTTGAAATTCATGGGCTATTGGAGGTTTCCCAACTAATATACCTGCTATAGCCTGTCACCCAACCGAATAACCATCCTTTTGACATATAAAAGGAGGTGTTGGGGTCTCATTTCCAATCTAAGAAAAGTGAAATTCTGCCCGAATTCACTTCCCCTCCTTGCCCAAGATATTGCTACCTTTTGTGAGATATTTCCTCAACAGACCCTCATTAGCCCCTTCTTCCTCCATTCAACCGATTCCCTTCCCATTGAGGGGATCGAAAGGTTGAGAGAAGAAGTTAATTCAAGGTACACTTGGAGCATGGTAAAGAGGAGGCTAGACTAGGTTCGTGGAACGGTGGCCAACTTAGATTGTAAGGTATAATATTTGTATTATGAATAAAAGAATAAAATTTTCCTATCCCAGATGACGGTGTTATGAGTATTTTTATTGATTTATACTTGACATTTTATATCTAACCCTAACTTATGGATAGAATAGCATGCTTGTAGTTCTTTGTTTGCCTATCTTTGGATGCAGGTCAGCCTTAGGAGGAGAGGTGTAGTCAGTGGAACTTCCAAGATTGAGGAGATCATCACCAGATGTGGGATCAAAGGTATAGTTACCTGATATCTTCTCCATTTACTTTCTTTACATTAGTTTTGGTATGTTTGGGGTAGTATATAGAATTGATTATCTTTTAAACAGTTATTCGCTCTATCTACAACTTGAACCCTGGTGTAGTTAAAGGGAGTTTTTTTCCCGCTAACAGAACTTGGAGACCATACTAGGGAAGCCTCTAGGGTTTTTAGGGGATTTTGGGTTGTTTGATTGGTTTGTTTTCCTTTCAAGTTTCTTTCAAGTTTCTTTCAAGTTTCTTTCAAGTTTTATGAGTCTGTCAAGGGATTCTGGTCACCTTCAGGTGCATACTAGTTGTCCCTGCCCTGTAAGATTGTCTGGTGTTTTATTTTTTTAAAGAAATATAGAAGTGTACACACCCTGTATTGGTTTAGCCCACATACAAACACACTATGCTCAGTAAAAACCCCGCGTACATACTCAGGCTGCTGAAGCAACAACATGTGTCTCTATTCAGGGAAGTTTTTGAAAAAGAGGAAGTTTCCCTCTCTCCTGATTGAGGTTCACACTTCTCAGGGATTTCTTAGATCAGTCTAGAGTCTCTGTTTACAGCCATAGCCTAGGTATAGAGTTCAGTTTACTTTTTTTTATTGATCTTCTTGTGTTTACTCTTAAAAAGGTTTTAAGCAAGTTGTTGAATTGTATATATGCCTTCCTGGTTTCTTGATTGAATACCTGCGATCCAAGGTGATCTAAAGGTATGTTCCAGTCTTGTTTCAGTTTTATTTTTATCCTTTTTACTTGCTTTGAAAAAAGACAAATATTTATTTCAATTTTTCTCTTTAACACAATTAAAAAAAAAAGACTTTTATTTCAGTTTGGTAAAGTAGTTAGAGTTGTTATTTTCAAAAAGGAAAAAGAGTATTTCTTTCAATTTCTTCTTGATTTCTTGAAACATAAGTAGCTTGTAGTCAAGCGAAAGTAGGTATTAGTTTTTCTTTGCAAGATCTTGAAAAGTTAGTTAATAAACGTTGAGTTAGAAAGAGTTAGTTGTAAAGCTTTGTTTTTTTTATTTGAAGTAATTTTTCTTTCAAGTGCTTTAATTTTCTCCTCTTTTTCGTCTCTTTACAACACTATTGGTTTTACCACCATACCCTATGAGTAAATCAAACCTTTAAAAATAACCCTTAATCTAAAATAGACTAGACTTTTTGTTTGTAGGGTCAACCAACTAGTTTAGGGTTAGGGCCTTGAATTAGCTTGCAGAGGAAACTCTTCAAGGCTTTTAAATTAAAAATTAGAGTCTGAGTTAGGGAGTGTTTAAGTTAAATGTCGTAAGATTTATCTGGGAGCCCCCTCTAACATAGGGGATAAACACGAGGTCACATAAGGAAAGGTAGTGGAGATAACCCCTCCAAAGTTGAACTGAACATAGTGGGGAACACATATTGAGGATCTGTCTTGGGAGTACTACCAACTGCATTTTCCTACGGAGCTTCGTGGACCTCAAATCCATTCGAGATCCTCTATTTTCTTCCGGGCCATTTTCTCTCGATACCCTTGATAGGTTTCAGAATTGTTATCCTACTCATTGCGATACACCCAATTTTCGACTGTACTCGCCTAGTGACTGACTGCGAGTTGGAAACTTAGTTGTCCATATTCTAGAGACTTACATGGGTGACTGCAGGGGTATACCACAGTAATTGGGGAAAATGTCGAATCATGATTCACAGAGTATACCCAGAGGGTGATTTCATGTTCAAGTTGCACTTACACCGGTTAGTTTCTCTAGTGTTAATTGGCATAACTGTGCTTCCTACTAAATAGTCGACTGCTTGATTTGTCTATAGGAATTTTTTAGTGCTTTTTTGGTGTTTAAACGCTAGTTAAGCCCTACTGTGTTAGTTGATCATTTCACAAGGTGGAAGATCAATAACTCCGTCAGTCGCGAAGGCTTCAACGCCTATCGTTGGTTCCATTGGATCCACCTCCGCCTCTATTATAGTAAATACTTAACCAACACAGGTCGTTTGAAGCAACCGGAACGTGGGAAAATGTGTCTGAGCCTGCTCCGCGAGGAGACTATTCGACTTCAAATGAACCTACCATTTTTTACCTTGAGGCAAAGGCTCTCAGGCCAGCCAACCCTTTGATTAATGACTTGTTGGTGTTGATCTTGATACAAGTTGTCCCTTCCAAGGTGACTCCTTTTGAGCACCAATTAGTTTTACAAGTGGCAATTGAAGAAAATGTTACTACTTCGTCCAAAAGTCCTCATACTCTGGTTACGGATACTACCGCAGGGGGAATCCTACCTCCTCTCCCACCTTTTCTAGTCCCAACCATAGTGGTCTCGACTCCCTCTACTTTGGGTAGTGATCTGATACCGTCATCGACGATGACCACTGCTCCGTTTACTCAGAGTGTGATGGGCCCTCCATTCTCATATGGGATGCCCGGATTTGATTCAAACTCGGTTCAAATCTCTGGTGTCAAAAGAGATTGAATAAGGTCCAGGTTCCTCTGAATTTATTGCTGGAGTGGTTCCTGAAGTCTCTAGTGTCATGTATATCCAAGGACATAGCGACTTTTGGAGTGTTTTTTAGAGGAGGAGGCGATAATGAGAGTGCAACAACTTGAATTGATGTACTCTCAATATGGCTTGCTCTATGAGATTTTGCGAGATGCTTCGTGGTATATTCTCGATAATGCCAAGAAAAAGTATGGACCCCATGTTGATGGTATTATGGGCTCAGCACAAGGAAATTCCATTTACCTGTTGTCAAATGAATTGCAACAATTGTCGATACAACAGACTGTGGCCAGCCAGACCTCGAGTTCATTTGTTCCTCCTACCCAAGCATCCGACGTACACAATGTGTAGTCAATGAACCCTAAGGCCAACCAATAGCCTTAGGAAAAGAAGAAACAATGGAACAAGAAGAGTAAAGGGGAAAAATGAATACCAACAATGCTGGCGGGAGAAAAATGGAGAAGAGGAATTCAAAGTATCCGTGTAATCTTTGCATGGAATACAACCTGACTCATATGTGCCCTTGACTTGCAGAAGCTCAGAAGTTATTGGAACAAAAACAACCTGTTATGCTGACAAACCCATTTCCGTATGGGAAAAACATGGCTCAAGCTTCAACATCCTTGAGCCTAGAAGGGGGCACTCAGGGACCCCCCACGACTACCAGTAATAACCCAGCCGTGAATATTTACGTGATGAATGTTGAGGCTAATATAGCGACCAAAGCTCAAGATTACAGTATGTCAAAATATGTCGAAAAGGGAAAAGAAGCCATGAACCCACTGACTCCTCTTTAGATTGAGAATACGGCGGGAGAGACAATGACTCGCATCCCAAAAGGTGTGTTTAAAAAGGATTCTCATAATCCAAATGCGAGAGTCGCCGAGAACTACTCCGTTGTGGAAGATTTGGCACACAAACCTTGTGCGATGTCTTCTTTGGAAGTCCTCCAGAGTTTCCCTTCGCAGAGAAAATATCTGTTATCCACCTTGGGATCAACAGAGACTTGTAACCCAGGAGCGATCATTTTTTATACAACCGACTTGAAACCCTGTCTTCCTTACCACGTTACATTTCAGATAGTAGTGGATTATACCATGAAATATTTTACTCGGAATATTTTTTATACAGTGGTTGACAAAGGTTCCTCGACTTGCATGATTTTGTTGGCGTGTTGGAAGGCCATTGGGAAACCCGATTTGTCTTCATCACCTACGTTGCTTACAAAATTTTACGGTCGGTCATTCAGACCACATGGAATCATTCCTTCTTTCCCCGTGTAGTTGGGAGGAAAAACAGTGTGTGTCAAAGTTGAAGTGGTCAATACATCTCTCGACTACAACTTGTTGTTAGGATGGAGTTGGATGTATGTGATGCATGTAGTGGTTTCTACAGTGTTTTGGGTCTTGTGTTTTCCGCACGAGGGTTGGATTTTGACCATTGATTAGTTGTCATTCTCTCGTACTGACCCTTCATCAGGTACTTCCATAATCCTGATGATTGATAATCTGCAACTGGACATTGTCAACTTAGATGCTAGTTTTTTTCCATCGTTGATGGGAAATTTTGATTAATCGTCGCCTTTTGGTGATGTCAAGCTTATATCGGTTGTTCCCGACCATCCTAGGGCTACAATATTTCAAGTGTCTTCATTTTGAATGACTTACTTTAACAATATGTGGACTCTACCTTCCCCATCAACTTCGATGGAAGGGATGGGGCATCATGGCATGGCCATGCCCTTGTCCTCGACTAAGGTTGCATACAGAAGTTTCCAGCAAACTTCGGCCAACCTCGATCTGAATCCCCCACAAAAGTTAGATGCAGTCCTTGAACCTATTTGGGCTCAAGATTCTCTTACCACTGAATATCCTTTAGACCTGGTCTTTCCCTCTGAATATGTGATTCTCAAGGAATTGACTGGTTGAGACATACCCTAGGATGATCTTCATCATAGATCTTACTTCCTTCCCGAGTTAAGGAGAATAGAGGCGGGAGAATTTGTTTCAACCGTGAATGGAGATAGTGCTTGTCCTATCAATCCTCTGGCTACACATGCAATTTATGTCAAGGGTAATATGGCGAGTATCTCTACAAAGATTCCAACAGATATCTCCAAAACCCCTAGCATTGTTGAGAATGTTTTTGTCGGAGCAGACTGCTCCCCTGAAGAGATT
The DNA here is from genome assembly GCA_010110895.2 of Picea sitchensis. Lineage (NCBI taxonomy): Eukaryota > Viridiplantae > Streptophyta > Pinopsida > Pinales > Pinaceae > Picea > Picea sitchensis. The sequence continues at coordinate 26,993 of SNQJ01S0037112.1, read as the reverse complement.
CGAACTTATAATGAGTTATTTAAGGAATTTCACGACATTTTTTCCTGGTCTTACAAGGAAATGCTAGGCATTGACCCAAGAATGTTTTAGAATGAAATAACGAATTATCTTGATGCCAAGTCGGTCTGACAGAAATAGAAAAACTACTCAAAGTCAGTTTTATCTACCCCATGCAGTTGTTAGAATGGGTGTCAAACCCGGTTACGGTTAACAAGAAACAGGGTATGATTCACGTGTGTATGGACTTCCGTGATTTGAACAAGGTATGTCCAAAATTTAATTTTCCCACCCCATTCATTGATCAGATTATCGATGAATGCATTGGATGTGAGGTCTTTTCATTCATGGATGGTTTCTTGGGATATAACTAGACTCAAATCAAACCTGAAGACTAGCATAAAACATCTTTTATTTTTCTTTGGGGCACATTTACGTATTGTAAGATGCCTTTTGGCCTGAAGAATGTTGGAGCCACTTTTCAGCAGGCCATGTCTTTGATTTTCATGACCTTAAACATATAGTCGAGGTGTATCTTAATGATCTAGCATCACACTCTTGCAAGAGATATGATCATCCCGCTCATCTTCGACTAATCTTTGAGTGACGTCGCTACTATTAGATTCGCTTGAATCCCAATAAGTGCAGTTTTTGCATGACGCTAGTTCGTCTTCTAGGTTTTATTGTTTCGACAACAATGATCATGGTTGATCCTCTCAAGGTTGAGGTGATAGTTCAGTTCCCTCCCCCGTGCAGGATACCCTAGCTTCAAAGTTTATAGGGGAAAGTGAATTTTCTTTGATGTTTTGTCGTGAATAAAACCAAATCACTAAAGGGTTTATGTGTCTCTTGAAAAATGGAGTCCCATCCTGTTGGGACGAAGCCACTCAATGCTCCTTTGAAGTGTTGAAATTCTCTCTTACGTCTACCCCTCTACTCCGGCCTCCCGATTATAACAGATATTTCTTGTTGTATTTTCATGTTGCAGAAATGACCATCAACATGGTATTGGTTAAAGAGGATGATCTGCTCGAAGAGCATGTTATATATTACCTTAGACGAGGCTTGGTTGGGCCGGAACTCAACTATCCTCACGTTGAGAAGCTTGTTTTGGAAGCAGTGCATGCTATCCAATGGTTCCCTCACTACATTTTGCTTCGCAGGACCACCATCATTGTCGGTGTGAACCCTTTCCAATATGTGTTAACACGACGAGTCATTGGCGGAAAGATCAGTATATGGATTGTAATCCTCCAGGAATTTGACTTGGATTTTGTTTTCACGAAATCCCAAAATTCGTTGGTCTTTGTCGAACTTATTTCAGAACTTTCGGTCGAGTCTAGTGATAGCATGCCCAAAGAATCACCTATAAAATGAGATAAGTTTCTAATTTCATCTTCGAACCCCTAGTATGGATATATACTAGTCTATCTCCAGACTTTGAAGTGCCCCAATTTTGCTTCCTATGATGAGCGTCGACGAATTCGCCATAAGGAACAAAACTATATTATACTCAATGACACTTTGTATCGTCGAGGTGTAGATTTCATTATTTGTTGGTGCCTTATCCATGAAGATGTAGAGCTCATTTTGAAAAACTGTCACACTAGAGAATGTGGCGGTCATTTGTATGGGTTGGAAACAACCCAAAATATTCTAAGTGCTAGTTACTTCTGGCCCTCGTTAATCAAGGATTACATTGAGGCGGTCAAGAAATGCCACCCGTGTCATATTTTCTCTCGGAAGATGAGGGCACATCTTGCTCCCATGTTTCATGTCATTGTTGTTGGTCCTTTCACCAAGTGGGGGATTTATTTTACTACATGTCACTCGACCTGAACCAGGGGGCATAGTTACATCATTGTAGCAGTAGACTACTTCAAAAGGTGGGTCGAGGCTACGCTAATGTTTAACAATGATGGTGAAACAATGACTCTTTTCATTTTTAATCAGAAAGTAGCAAGTTTCGGTGTCCCGAAGGAGTTTGTCACTAACCATGGTAGTCATTTCCAAAACAAAATGATGACCGAGTTAATGTCAAATCTTGGGTTGAGGCAAGAACATTCATCACCTTATTACCCGCAAGTGAATGGTCAGGTTGAAGATGTGAATAAGTGTCTAAAGAATATTCTTCAGCAAACGGTCAATTCTGCCAAGTCAAATTGGAATTTGATGTTGTACTCAACATTGTGGGCCTACCGAATGTCTGTGAAGACTACCACCGGTTTCTCACCTTTCAACTCGTTTATGGGATGGAAGCAGTCTTACCTATTGAGTGTCAGATCCCTTCTTTAAAGTTGGCAGTGGAGTTATTTTTGGACACTTCACCGCTTGAGGAACGCCTATTATATCTCGAGAAGCTCGATGAGCAATGTCGTGATGCAGCCTCAACCAATGAGGCTCATAAGAAATGAGTCAAGTGTCAGTACGATCGGTCCATTTGTCCTTAGATTTTCTCCGAAGGCGATCTTGTCTTGGTCTATGATCAAGACAAACATCCCCTGGGGAAGGCAAGTTCAAACCCATATGGCTCGGATATTTCATTATGAAAGAGGTCTTGAAGAAGGGCACTTACCATCTGGGTGATTTTGAAGGAAATGCCTTGGTGGAGCCTAGAAATGGGCTCTACCTCAAGAAGTATTACTCATAGGTTGATCACCTGAGTGAGTTCTTGTACATATGTATAGTTTCTTATATAGTTTTTGTCTTGTTTATTTTGTGGACGTGTAGTTATTTATGTCTTATTTTTCACTGTGGTAGATGCCAAGTGAATCAGAGGTGTTCTTTAGGTTTGCAGATGGCGATATTCGACACACTCAGAGGCTTGCTTCCACAGCTTGGGTGATTTTCACACCTAGAGGCCAGTTGCTATCTTCCGGAGGTATTTGTCTAGGTGACGCTACAAATAATTTCGTCGAGTATAGTGCAATGATAGAGTTTTTTTGTGACACTTTGTCGCATGGCATTTCACACCTTTGGGTCTACCTAGATGCTCATCTAGTTGTGTCCCAATTAAATGGAGTTTACCGCATTTATGATCCCACTTTGGATCGATGTTTCCTTAGGATATGTCTCTTAGAACGTTATTTTGATTACATTATGTACATCCATCTTCCTAGGAGATTTAATCATATGACATATACTATAGCTAATCAAATATTAGATTGGCATGTTGCACACACATAGAAAGAGAAGCACACACATACACATGTACATACATTTGTAAAAAATGTGATCCATAAGACAAATAAGAAGTAAATATATATATATATATATATATATCAAAATGTCTCACGAGTACATAGGTGGGCACGAACGCCTCAAAAATAATGTTCAATATACATTGTTGGGATTATGCCCTCAAAACTACATGTACAAAATGTGCCCACGGCACATCAAAAGTCTATCCTATCTAAGCACGGGGCCTATTGGCCCTACCATAATGAACGACGACGTTGGATAAACACTAGAAAAGCTGGACCCGCATCTGTTGCACCCCCACTACATGAGGTTGCATGGAAGGTGGGAGATCCTCGATGTTGGCCATGGGTACTGTGCGAGTGAGCATAGTGAGGTTGCACTCCACTCGTCTCAAAACCCTCTCATCCTCTTCGGTTGGAGGTCCCTATGCAACTGTTGGTCCACCGGCTACTATTGGTCTAGCATCTGGTTGAGGACATCGTCAAGTCCTCACAAAGTATGTTGGGATCACTGGTCCCACATATGTACATAGCATGTACACAAGATTCAGTACTCTATACACATGTAAAATGATATATACAAAAACAATTAAACATTAAAAAACATTAAAAAACAAGTTACCTATCTCTCCTCGCTCCTCTCCAAGAGGCATAGGCATGTCTAGATCCTTGGAAAAGTTGATCCTAGCATAGGGGTAGTCCTTAATCGTCAGAATCTGTCATGCCCACCAGTCAAAAAACATGTCATCGAAGGCCACTATGGTCCTCCCTCCCCCCTGTTGTGGCAACAATGTTTCCTATCTGCATACCATTGGGAAGGAGGCCACATGCCCACGTACCATATCTCTGGGACTGAGACTGGGTACCCTCTCGAAGAAGAAAGATCATAAAATAGTTCCAAACTCAAAGTTTTTGTTGCTACGTTGCCGGCACTCTATTAGTTGTCTCTTCATGCACATAAACATGGTCTTTCTCCAGTCAAAAATGTGTGCCTCCTGACACTGAATGGCATAGTGCATGTGTGCCTGGGAGGCCTGGTGTAGGATCGCGGATCCAGTAATCAACCCAATCAGTAACAAGATCACCCGAAGAGTCAAGCTAGTGATATTATGAATAGGAACCTAAGAATGTACCTTCTCAGTGCCAGCCTCAAAATACATCTGGATGTAGTCCTCGATGTTGAAAGGCCCAGGGGGAAAGGTTCGCAGATTGACTGGTTCCCCTCTCCTCGAGAGACCAGTCAGGATGTAGATATCCTCAGTCATCGGAGTCAATGATTGTCCCTCTAACATGAATGCCTCTTCATTTGGGTGCTAGTAATCAACAAGAGAATTAAGTAACTTGGGTTGTGCCCTCATAAAATGACACTGAAAGAACTTCCATAGCCCACACTGTTTAAGTGCGGTGATGGAAGTAGGGTCTTCTTCGACCAAAATATCTATGTCCTCATGCTCCATCTCGCTCCATTGGACATACATCCTGTTCCATGGAAAAATTGGAGGAAGTTATCTCTTGCGTTTTAATTTTTTCTAAGCTTTCATGGGTGTACACGGCACAGTAACATGGGTTGTATTGGCCACAGTCGCATATGTATGTGGGCATAGTGTTTTCTTCTTGAGTACATACACAAATTTTCCTTGGAAAACCCACGTACACATAGGGACGCTCTTTTTAAGAGAGTGTTCCCCCTACAAAACAAAAATAAATGCATAAATGACTTATTGAATTGAAAGAGGGGTGAAATTGTACTTACTTGGTCCAAGCGGAAGTTCATTTCGTCCACTGAAGCTCCCATAATCAACTTCTTTAGAAAAGGGGATTTTTTCTCCTTTTGGTTAATTTTCAAACTGCAATCGTGAAAATGAGTTGTCAGCTTCTATTTATAGACTTTTTTGGCCCTTTTTGCCACTTTTTGACCCCCTTTGTCTTTTTTCCTAGCCTGGAAATCACTTGTTTCTGATTCTGAGTTTCTTATTGGACATTATGGTGCCCTTTTCCTTTTAGTTTGGTAACTTTTGGGGGATGGGTCACTTTTTGGTATCCTTTGGTAAAAGTCATTTTTTCAAAAAAAATTCATATAAGTTAGGATTTCATCTCCACTTTATGCATCTCGTTTTCTTTTCCTCTTTGCCATAGGATTGACCCCACCAAAGTGCGACACATAACCTTCATTGTTGCTCTAGAAGTGTCGTAGTTAGGTGGTAGAGCCTACCTGTACATGTATTCCCTAAGTAGATCCTGGTTGCATTTTGGCATCCATGTTGTCAGTAATGACTATAGGCTCGAGAGTATTTTTTAGTCATGTCATGATTACAAGTTCAATCCTCATCCGTTTGATGCATAATCATTCTTGGCCTTACCCTCGGGACTCCCAAATGAGCACGCTTTGTTGTATTTCAAGCTCGCTTTACAATTCTAAAGCAACAACTGACGAGACAGTATTTATGCTTTTCAATCTTGTCTAGATTAACTGAGAAAAGTATTCCCCTAGAGTCTTCTTTAATCCCTTTTTAGACTCTCTAAACATGAAAACATTACCGATCGATCTTGTTGCTCTTCACGCTTGCCAAACTCAAATTTGAAGCCACATCTATCTGACAGTAGTTTACCCCTTTTTCGGTTTGGATTGCTAATTTCACGAATAAAGATATGCTCTAGGAACTTCGGTTTGCTAGAAGAGTATTCTCTAGCATAAGTTTAACCCTTTTTCAGACCTGAGGGACTAAATATTCGAAAAATGAACATTCTCCTTGGTTTTGGTTTATCACGTTTTTTGGGCCTTAGAGATTACTTACAAAAAAGGAACCCCCACGGAGTCCATAATTAAGCTCTTTTCAGACTCCCTAAAATTGAAAAGATCATCGAGTAACCTTTTTCCTTCACACTTGTTAAATTGGTCCAGAAGAACATCTACTAGCATGAGTTTAACCCTTTTTCCAACCTGTAGATTATGGCGGAAAAAGGTACACCTCGGGAGATTTGTCTCTCCAGGAGAGTTCTCCTCAGTAACATTTATACTTTTTCGGGCTAAGGAGACTAAACTCAAAGAAATGTTGTGAGTCCATAGTTAAGCTCTTTTCAGACTCCTTAAAATTGAAAAGATTGTTCAGTGACCTTGTCTTTGTCACACTTGTTAAAATGGTTTTGAATAGACGTATTTTTGGTGCCAGTTTAGCCCTTTTTCGAACCGACTAGACTATCTCCGAAAAAGGTACTCCCTAGAGTCTTGTTTTACGTTTTTTTAGACTCTCTAAACGTGAAAAAACTATCGATCTTACCTTCTCTAGGCTCGTTAAAATTACATTGAAATGGGTTTCATTGTGTCTTTCTTAATCACATTTTCATCTCTACATATTGCACGCCCTGTACCATTACATCCCATGTGCATACACTTGTTTCACCACTTCAGCTTGCATACATACGCATGTTGGACCATTATAGCCTGCGTATGCTTGCAAAAGTTGCAAAAAATAAAAGGTTGCAAGGAATTCGTTGCAATTCATGGGCTATTGGAGGTTTCCCAACTAATCCACCTGTTATAGCCTGTCACCCAACTGAATAACCATCATTTTGGCATATAAAAGGAGGTTTTGGAGCCTCATTTCCAGTCTAAGCATAAGAATAGTGAAACTCTGCCCGATTTCACTTGCCCTCCTTGCCCAAGATATTGCTACCTTTTGTGAGATATTGCCTCAACATACCCTCATCATCCCCTTCTTCCTCCATTCAACCCATTCCCTTCCCATTGAGGTGATCAGAAGGTTGAGAGAAGAATTTCATTCAAGGTGCACTTGGAGCATGGTAAAGAGGAGCCCGGACCAAGTTCATGGAACGATGGCCGACTCAGATTGTAAGGTATAATCTTTGTATTATGAATAAAAGAATCACATTTTCTTGTCCCAAATGATGGTGTTATGAGTATTTGTATTGATTTATACTTGAAATTTTATATCTAACCCTAATTTATGGATAGAATATCATGATTGTAGTTCTTTTTTTTCTTATCTTTGGATGCAGGTCAACCTTGTGAGGAGACGTCCAGTCAGTGGAACTTCCAAACTTGAGGAGATCATCACCAGACATGGGATCAAAGGTATAGTTGCCCAATCTCTTCTCCATTTTCTTTCTTTAAATTAGTTTTGGTATGTTTGGGGTAGTATATAGAATTGATTATCTTTTAAACGGTTATTCCCTCTATCTACATCTTGAACCTTGGTGTAGTTAAATGGGTTTTTTTTCCCGCTAGAAGACAATATTGAACCTATTTTGGATGATGGAGGAACTCTAATAGACGAGGAAACTACTTTGTAAACTCCTTGTGAGGAACCCCAAATTTCTTTCCATGCCTTATCTAGTTTCTTGGAACCCCAAACATTGAAGTTGATTGGTTATATAAATCATTTGTATTGATTAATAGTGGAAACACCCACAATTTTATTCATAGGAGAGTGGCCACAAAAAACTATTGTTATGTCCATCTTTACCTAATTTTTAAATTATGATTTCCAATGGTGGTATGACGAAATGTGGTGTTTGATGTGAAAATGTGAAACTAAAAATGGGTGAGTATAATCTCAAATCCTACATGTTTCTATTGACATGGAAGGTTGCAATGTAGTTCTTTGGGTAGAATGGTTATGCACATGGGACCTGTAACCATGGATTTCAAGGATTTATACCTAAGCTTAACTAAGGAAGAGAAAAAAAATTCCCTAAAAGGGTTTGCATCTAGTTCCTTTGAAATTAGCACCTCTCATTGCATGGAGAATTTATTGAACATAGGCCAGTCATGGATTATTGCATGGTTCAATTCCATACAAGTAGTGGACACCTCACCCATGGGATATTCACCCTAATTTATAGTTGTTCCTCTCCAAACATTAATAGGTATTTGAAATGCTCCAAGGGTTACTACCTTCATGATGGGAGCATGACCATGGTATTCTACTGATTCATGATAGTTTTCTACCCAATGTGCATCCTTATAGGCACCTTTTTGTATATACAAATGAAATTTAAAAGATCATTTTGGAAATGTTGGAGTTTGGATTCATACATCCCAATACTAGTCCCTAGTCATCACCGATGGCCATGGTATTAAGGAAGGAAGGTAATTGGTGGATCTGTACTAATTTTTAGGATCTCAATAAATTAATCATCAAAGAAAAATTCCCCATCCCAATTATTGATGATGTCTTGGATGAACTTCATGGAGCCAATTTTTTCACCAAATTTGACTTGCATTCCAGCTACCACCAAATATAAATGAAAGAGGAAAACATTATGAAGATAGTATTTGGCACACAGGAGGGCCATTATAATTTTTTAGTGATTCCCTTCAGCCTTTGCAATGATCCATCCACCTTTTAGAGCCTCATGAGAAAAATGTTTCAACCCTTTCGACATAAGTTTGTGTTGGTATTCTTTAATGATATATTTATCTATAGTAAAACCTAGGATTCTCACATAGAGCATGTCAATTGAGCCTTGCAACTTCTACTAGACCACCAACTATTCCTGATACACTCTAAATGTTCCTTTTGGGCTTACAGGTTGAATAATTAGAGCACATTATCAATAAGGATGGAGTACATGTATATCCTAAGAAATTTGTAGCTATGCAAGAGTGGCCCCTGCCCAAGATGTTGGAGAGCTTGTGTGGTTTCTTAGGACTTATCGACTACACCAAACTATTATGGAAAATATCTTCCTTTCTAAACAAGAATTCCTTTATATGGAATGAAGTAGTCGAGCAATCCTTCTTAGCTTTAAAAGATTCCATGTGCGCTACTTGAGTATTGACAATGTCAAATTTTACTAAGAATTTTTTCCTTGAATGTGATGCCTTGGGTAGAGGTCTTGGTGTAGTTTGATGAAATAAGGGTGCCCCTTGGAATTCACTAGTAAGCAGTTGTGTGACCATAATTTGGATAAATCCACATATGATAAAGAGTTGAAGGTCATCCTTCTGTAATAGAGACCTAGCACCATATCTCATAAGACGATGTTTCTAGATCAAGACTAACTATAGTAGTTTGAAGTACTTTCTCTAACAATAGTTATCATAAAAAAACATAACATTAATGGTTAACCAAAATTCCCTAAGTCCTTTCTCATTTGGGAAGGAATGAAAATAGAAATCCATGATTTTGTAGCAACCTATGACACTTTCCAAAGAAACAAGGGTGAGACAATAAATATGTTATTGCAACCACTATCAATCCTCGCACATATATGGATTTAAATCTCTATGGATTTTACAGTGGTGCTATGGAGGGTGGGAAACAAATCAATGATCATGGTGGTAGTGAACCATCTTTCCAAATATGCTCATTTTGTGCCTTATCTCATCAATTTACTCCCTACTCAATTGCCCAAGTCTTCTTGGATTAGATTTTTAAATTACATGGCACACCCAACACCCAGTTCCATTATCTTAGATTAGGACCCTATCCTCACCAAAAAAAATTGGTAGGAATTTTTTAAACTTCAGGGTACCCAGCTAAACATGAGCACTGTGTATAATCCCCAAATAGATGGTCAAACTGAAGTGGTCAACAAGTGATTAGAAACCTATTTGCAATTCTCTTCTTCTAAAAAGACACACCAATGGGCACAATGTCTTCCCCTTGTAGAATGATGGTGCAATACCTCTTATCATGAAGAAACCATAATGAACCCATATGAAGTTGTCTATGGCCAAAAACAATTGTGAGTCACTTCCTATTTACTAAGCATGTCTAAGGTTCAAGCAGTAGATAACATACTCCACACTAGAGAATCCATTCTCCACACATTGAAGGAAAATTTGGTTATGGATCAAAATAGAATGAAACTAAAAGTAGACCTGAATTATTTTGAACATTATTTTGTAGTAGGGGATAAGGTGTTTCTTCACCTACCACCCTATAAACAAACATCACTCAAAGAAAAAACACCTAAAAAATTAGCACCAAAGTTCTATGGACCCTAAGATATCATCTAATGCATTGGAAAGTGGCCTACAAGTTGTTTCTTCCTACACACTCCAAGATTCATACAACATTTCTTATGTCTTTTCTAAAGAAGGTCATGGGATCAAAGTGTAATGTGTAATTCAGATTTCCAAAAATTGACGGATAAGGCTCCATTTGGCTCCAACTAGAAGAAATATTGGATACTAGAGAGCATCAATAACACTAGTGAATGGTCCATGAAGTATTGATCCATGGAAATATATGCAACCAGAAGATTCCACATGAGAACCCAACCACAATTCAACAACAATTACCTCATCTTTATCCTTGAGGACAATGTTACTTTTGAAGTGGGGGGGATGTTAGGGTCCTACCCTAACCTCCCTACTTTAAAATACTTAGGAGTTAGGGAATTGTTTGATGAACCCATCCTCTTTGAATAAGGCCCATTAGATAGTAGTGAATGCTTTTTTAATGTAAAAAGGGCCCACTTTATAAGGCCCACTAGGTAGTTGGCACCCATTAGTGATGGCGCCACAAGTAGTTAGAGTTTTTATACTGAGAATCTATTTAAATAGGTAGGAGGCTATGGAATGTTTGTCATGTGTTATTTCATTTGGGACTTTTTTCAGTGAAAGGTTGCCCCGCCTTAAGAGGAAAGTGAACATTGTTTCCTTCTTTTGATTATCATAATATAAGGGTATCTTGGCATATTTGATCTTATTGTCTCTTCAATGTATCCTATTTTATACAATTGTATTCTTTGTATACCTAGTTGTGTTTCAATTTTAAGGGTTAACGAACACTACATCCAACTTAAGGATGTACATGTCAAATATGATGGAATTATCTTAAAGGTCANCATAGGTGGGCACGAACGCCTAAAAAATAATGTTCAATATACATTGTTGGGCTTATGCCCTCAAAACTACATGTACAAAAGGTGCCCACGGCACATCAAAAGTCTATCCTATCTAAGCACGGGGCCTATTGGCCCTACCATAATGAACGACGACGTTGGATAAACACCAAAAAAGCTGGACCCGCATTTGTTGCACCCCCACTACATGAGGTTGCATGGAAGGTGGGAGATCCTCGATGTTGGCCATGGGTACTGTGCGAGTGAGCATAGTGAGGTTGCACTCCACTCGTCTCAAAACCCTCTCATCCTCTTCGGTTGGAGGTCCCTCTGCAACTGTTGGTCCACCGGCTATTGTTGGTCTAGCATCTGGCAGAGGACATCGTCAAGTCCTCACGAAGTATGTTGGGATCACTGGTCCCACATATGTACATAGCATATACACAAGATTCAGTACTCTATACACATGTAAAAATGATATATACAAAAACAATTAAAAATTAAAAAACATTAAAAAACAATTTACCTATCTCTCCTCACTCCTCTCCAAGAGGCATAGGCATGTCTGGATCCTTGGAAAAGTTGATCTTGGCATAGGGGTAGTCCTTAATTGTCGGAATCTGTCGTGCCCACCAGTCAAAAAACATGTCATCGAAGGCCACTATGGTCCTCCCTCCCCCCTATTGTGGCAACAATGTTTCCTATCTGCATACCATTGGGAAGGAGGCCACATGCCCACGTACCATCTCTCTGGTACTGAGACTGGGTACCCTCTCGAAGAATAAAGATCATAAAATAGTGCCAAACTCAAAGTTTTTGTTGCTACATTGCCGACACTCTATTAGTTGTCTCTTCATGCACATAAGCATGGTCTTTCTCCAGTAAAAAATGTGTGCCTCCTGACACTGAATGGCACAGTGCATGTGTGCCCGGGAGGCCTGGTGTAGGATCGCAGATCCAGTAATCAACCCAATCAGTAACAAGATCACCCGAAGAGTCAAGCTGGTGATATTATGAATAGGAACCTAAGAACGTACCTTCTCAGTGCCAGCCTCAAAATACATCTGGATGTAGTCCTCGATGTTGAAAGGCCCAGGGGGAAAGGTTCACAGATTGATTGGTTCCCCTCTCCTCGAGAGACCAGTCAGGATGTAGATATCCTCAGTCATCGGAGTCAATGATTGTCCCTCTAACATGAATGCCTCTGCATTTGGGTGCTAGTAATCAACAAGAGCATTAAGTAACTTGGGTTGTGCCCTCATAAAATGACACTGAAAGAACTTCCATAGCCCACACTATTTACGTGCGGCGATGGAAGTAGGGTCTTCTTCGACCAAAATATCTATGTCCTCATGCTCCATCTCGCTCCATTGGACATACATCCTGTTCCATGGAAAAATTGGAGGAAGTTATCTCTTGCCTTTTAATTTTTTCTAAGCTTGCATGGGTGTACACGACACAGTAACACGGGTTGTATTGGCCACAGTCGCATATGTACGTGGGCATAGTGTTTTCTGCTTGAGTACATATATGAATTTTCCTTGGAAAACCCACGTACACATAGGGACGCTCTTTTTAAGAGAGTGTTCCCCCTATAAAACAAAAATAAATTCATAAATGACTTATTGAATTGAAAGAGGGGTGAAATTGTACTTACTTGGTCCAAGCGGAAGTTCATTTCGTCCACTGAAGCTCCCAGAATCAACTTCTTTAGAAAAGGGGATTTTTTCTCCTTTTGGTTAATTTTCAAACTGCAATGGTGAAAATGAGTTGTCAGCTTCTATTTATAGACTTTTTTGGCCCTTTTTACCACTTTTTGACCCCCTTTGTCTTTTTTACTAGCTTGGAAATCACTTGTTTCCGATTCTGAGTTTCTTATTGGACATTATGGTGCCCTTTTCCTTTTAGTTTGGTAACTTTTGGGGGATGGGTCACTTTTTGGTATCCTTTGGTAAAAGTCATTTTTTCAAAACATTTTTATATAAGTTAGGATTTCATCTCCACTTTCTGCATCTCGTTTTCTTTTCCTCTTAGCCATAGGATTGACCCCACCAAAGTGCGACACAGAACCTTCATTGTTGCTCTAGAAGTGTTGTAGTTAGGTGGTAGAGCCTACATGTACATGTATTCCCTAAGTAGATCCTGGTTGCATTTTTGCATCCATGTTGTCAGTAATGACTATAGGCTCGAGAGTATTTTTTAGTCATGTCATGATTACGAGGTCAATCCTCATCCGTTTGATGCATAATCATTCTTGGCCTTACCCTCGGGACTCCCAAATGAGCATGCTTTGTTGTCTTTCAAGCTCGCTTTACAATTCTAAAGCAACAACTGACGAGACAATATTTATGCTTTTCGATCTTGTCTAGATTAACTGAGAAAAGTATTCCCCTAGATTCTTCTTTAATCCCTTTTTAGACTCTCTAAACATGAAAACATTACCGATCGATCTTGTTGCTCTTCACACTTGCCAAACTCAAATTTGAAGGCACATCTGTCTGACAGTAGTTTACCCCTTTTTCGGTTTGGATTGCTAATTTCACGAATAAAGATATTCTCTAGGAACTTCGGTTCGCTAGAAGAGTATTCTCTAGCGTAAGTTTAACCCTTTTTCAGACCTGAGGGACTAAATATTCGAAAAATGAACATTCTCCTTGGTTTTGGTTTATCACATTTTTCGGGCCTTAGAGATTACTTACAAAAAAGGAACCCCCACGGAGTCCATAATTAATCTCTTTTCAGACTCCCTAAAATTGAAAAGATCATCGAGTAACCTTTTTCCTTCACACTTGTTAAATTGGTCCAGAAGAACATCTACTAGCATGAGTTTAACCCTTTTTCCAACCTGTAGATTATGGCAGAAAAAGGTACACCTCGGGATATTTGTCTCTCCAGGAGAGTTCTCCTCAGTAACATTTATACTTTTTCGGGCTAAGGAGACTAAAATCAAAGAAATGTTGTGAGTCCATAGTTAAGCTCTTTTCAGACTCCTTAAAATTGAAAAGATTGTTCAGTGATCTTGTCTTTGTCACACTCGTTAAAATGGTTTTGAATAGACGTGTTTTTGGTGCCAGTTTACCCCTTTTTCGAACCGACTAGACTATCTCCGAAAAAGGTACTCCCTAGAGTCTTCTTTTACGTTTTTTTAGACTCTCTAAACGTGAAAAAACTATCGATCTTACCTTCTCTAGGCTCGTTAAAACTACATTGAAATGGGTTTCATTGTGTCTTTCTTAATCACATTTTCATCTCTACATATTGCACGCCCTGTACCATTACATCCCATGTGCATACACTTGTTGCACCACTTCATCTTGCATACATACGCATGTTGGACCATTATAGCCTGCGTATGCTTGCAAAAGTTGCAAAAAATAAAAGGTTGCAAGGAATTTGTTGCAATTCATGGGCTATTGGAGGTTTCCCAACTAATCCACCTGTTATAGCCCGTCACCCAACTGAATAACCATCATTTTGGCATATAAGCGGAGGTTTTGGAGTCTCATTTCCAGTCTAAGCATAAGAACAGTGAAACTCTTCCCGATTTCACTTGCCCTCCTTGCCCAAGATATTGCTACCTTTTGTGAGATATTGCCTCAACATACCCTCATCATCCCCTTCTTCCTCCATTCAACCCATTCCCTTCCCATTGAGGTGATCAGAAGGTTGAGAGAATAATTTCATTCAAGGTGCACTTGGAGCATGGTAAAGAGGAGCCCAGAACAGGTTCATGGAACGATGGCCGACTCAGATTGTAAGGTATAATCTTTGTATTATGAATAAAAGAATCACATTTTCTTGTCCCAAATGATGGTGTTATGAGTATTTATATTGATTTATACTTGAAATTTTATATCTAACCCTAATTTATGGATAGAATATCATGATTGTAGTTCTTTTTTTTCTTATCTTTGGATGCAGGTCAACCTTGGGAGGAGACGTCCAGTCAGTGGAACTTCCAAACTTGAGGAGATCATCACCAGACATGGGATCAAAGGTATAGTTGCCCGATCTCTTCTCCATTTTCTTTCTTTACATTAGTTTTGGTATGTTTGGGGTAGTATATAGAATTGATTATCTTTTAGACGGTTATTCCCTCTATCTACATCTTGAACCTTGGTGTAGTTAAATGGGGTTTTTTTCCTGCTAGAAGACACTATTGAACCTATTTTGGATGATGGAGGAACTCTAATAGACGAGGAAAATACTTCGTAAACTCCTTGTGAGGAACCCCAAATTTATTTCCATGCCTTATCTAGTTTCTTGGAACCCCAAACATTGAAGTTGATTGGTTATATAAATCATTTGTATTGATTAATAGTGGAAACACCCACAATTTTATTCATAGGAGAGTGGCCACAAAAAACTATTGTTATGTCCATCTTTACCTAATTTTTAAATTATGATTTCCAATGGTGGTATGACGAAATGTGGTGTTTGATGTGAAAATGTGAAACTAAAAATGGGTGAGTATAATCTCAAATCCTACATGTTTCTATTGACATGGAAGGTTGCAATGTAGTTCTTTGGGTAGAATGGTTATGCACATGGGACCTGTAACCATGGATTTCAAGGATTTATACCTAAGCTTAACTAAGGAAGAGAAAAAAAATTCCCTAAAAGGGTTTGCATCTAGTTCCTTTGAAATTAGCACCTCTCATTGCATGGAGAATTTATTGAACATAGGCCAGTCATGGATTATTGCATGGTTCAATTCCATACAAGTAGTGGACACCTCACCCATGGGATATTCACCCTAATTTATAGTTGTTCCTCTCCAAACATTAATAGGTATTTGAAATGCTCCAAGGGTTACTACCTTCATGATGGGAGCATGACCATGGTATTCTACTGATTCATGATAGTTTTCTACCCAATGTGCATCCTTATAGGCACCTTTTTGTATATACAAATGAAATTTAAAAGATCATTTTGGAAATGTTGGAGTTTGGATTCATACATCCCAATACTAGTCCCTAGTCATCACCGATGGCCATGGTATTAAGGAAGGAAGGTAATTGGTGGATCTGTACTAATTTTTAGGATCTCAATAAATTAATCATCAAAGAAAAATTCCCCATCCCAATTATTGATGATGTCTTGGATGAACTTCATGGAGCCAATTTTTTCACCAAATTTGACTTGCATTCCAGCTACCACCAAATATAAATGAAAGAGGAAAACATTATGAAGATAGTATTTGGCACACAGGAGGGCCATTATAATTTTTTAGTGATTCCCTTCAGCCTTTGCAATGATCCATCCACCTTTTAGAGCCTCATGAGAAAAATGTTTCAACCCTTTCGACATAAGTTTGTGTTGGTATTCTTTAATGATATATTTATCTATAGTAAAACCTAGGATTCTCACATAGAGCATGTCAATTGAGCCTTGCAACTTCTACTAGACCACCAACTATTCCTGATACACTCTAAATG
This sequence comes from Picea sitchensis, assembly GCA_010110895.2. NCBI lineage: Eukaryota > Viridiplantae > Streptophyta > Pinopsida > Pinales > Pinaceae > Picea > Picea sitchensis. The sequence goes on along the minus strand of SNQJ01S0037112.1, from coordinate 10,543 downwards.
TTCCTTTTGGGCTTACAGGTTGAATAATTAGAGCACATTATCAATAAGGATGGAGTACATGTATATCCTAAGAAATTTGTAGCTATGCAAGAGTGGCCCCTGCCCAAGATGTTGGAGAGCTTGTGTGGTTTCTTAGGACTTATCGACTACACCAAACTATTATGGAAAATATCTTCCTTTCTAAACAAGAATTCCTTTATATGGAATGAAGTAGTCGAGCAATCCTTCTTAGCTTTAAAAGATTCCATGTGCGCTACTTGAGTATTGACAATGTCAAATTTTACTAAGAATTTTTTCCTTGAATGTGATGCCTTGGGTAGAGGTCTTGGTGTAGTTTGATGAAATAAGGGTGCCCCTTGGAATTCACTAGTAAGCAGTTGTGTGACCATAATTTGGATAAATCCACATATGATAAAGAGTTGAAGGTCATCCTTCTGTAATAGAGACCTAGCACCATATCTCATAAGACGATGTTTCTAGATCAAGACTAACTATAGTAGTTTGAAGTACTTTCTCTAACAATAGTTATCATAAAAAAACATAACATTAATGGTTAACCAAAATTCCCTAAGTCCTTTCTCATTTGGGAAGGAATGAAAATAGAAATCCATGATTTTGTAGCAACCTATGACACTTTCCAAAGAAACAAGGGTGAGACAATAAATATGTTATTGCAACCACTATCAATCCTCGCACATATATGGATTTAAATCTCTATGGATTTTACAGTGGTGCTATGGAGGGTGGGAAACAAATCAATGATCATGGTGGTAGTGAACCATCTTTCCAAATATGCTCATTTTGTGCCTTATCTCATCAATTTACTCCCTACTCAATTGCCCAAGTCTTCTTGGATTAGATTTTTAAATTACATGGCACACCCAACACCCAGTTCCATTATCTTAGATTAGGACCCTATCCTCACCAAAAAAAATTGGTAGGAATTTTTTAAACTTCAGGGTACCCAGCTAAACATGAGCACTGTGTATAATCCCCAAATAGATGGTCAAACTGAAGTGGTCAACAAGTGATTAGAAACCTATTTGCAATTCTCTTCTTCTAAAAAGACACACCAATGGGCACAATGTCTTCCCCTTGTAGAATGATGGTGCAATACCTCTTATCATGAAGAAACCATAATGAACCCATATGAAGTTGTCTATGGCCAAAAACAATTGTGAGTCACTTCCTATTTACTAAGCATGTCTAAGGTTCAAGCAGTAGATAACATACTCCACACTAGAGAATCCATTCTCCACACATTGAAGGAAAATTTGGTTATGGATCAAAATAGAATGAAACTAAAAGTAGACCTGAATTATTTTGAACATTATTTTGTAGTAGGGGATAAGGTGTTTCTTCACCTACCACCCTATAAACAAACATCACTCAAAGAAAAAACACCTAAAAAATTAGCACCAAAGTTCTATGGACCCTAAGATATCATCTAATGCATTGGAAAGTGGCCTACAAGTTGTTTCTTCCTACACACTCCAAGATTCATACAACATTTCTTATGTCTTTTCTAAAGAAGGTCATGGGATCAAAGTGTAATGTGTAATTCAGATTTCCAAAAATTGACGGATAAGGCTCCATTTGGCTCCAACTAGAAGAAATATTGGATACTAGAGAGCATCAATAACACTAGTGAATGGTCCATGAAGTATTGATCCATGGAAATATATGCAACCAGAAGATTCCACATGAGAACCCAACCACAATTCAACAACAATTACCTCATCTTTATCCTTGAGGACAATGTTACTTTTGAAGTGGGGGGGATGTTAGGGTCCTACCCTAACCTCCCTACTTTAAAATACTTAGGAGTTAGGGAATTGTTTGATGAACCCATCCTCTTTGAATAAGGCCCATTAGATAGTAGTGAATGCTTTTTTAATGTAAAAAGGGCCCACTTTATAAGGCCCACTAGGTAGTTGGCACCCATTAGTGATGGCGCCACAAGTAGTTAGAGTTTTTATACTGAGAATCTATTTAAATAGGTAGGAGGCTATGGAATGTTTGTCATGTGTTATTTCATTTGGGACTTTTTTCAGTGAAAGGTTGCCCCGCCTTAAGAGGAAAGTGAACATTGTTTCCTTCTTTTGATTATCATAATATAAGGGTATCTTGGCATATTTGATCTTATTGTCTCTTCAATGTATCCTATTTTATACAATTGTATTCTTTGTATACCTAGTTGTGTTTCAATTTTAAGGGTTAACGAACACTACATCCAACTTAAGGATGTACATGTCAAATATGATGGAATTATCTTAAAGGTCA